>BGPR01031674.1:0-17914 GCA_013235015.1 Araneus ventricosus | reverse complement strand
CGGATTAAGTAGCAAGCTGATAAGAACAACATTGCTGCGTTATTAAGTGTGCTGTGTCGCCGTACCAAGATACTGTAGGATACGGTACGCCGAGAGCTCGTTTCGAGATTTGGTATATAAACTCGGGTTGGATTCGAAATCGGCATCAGTTCTCGACTTCGGTATTCCTTCTCTAGTGCTCTTGGGAACAGCGCTCTTGGGAACAGCTGTAAAGGTATAATATGTAGTTTATACTTGTAACTGGATTATTGTAGTTTTCTTGAAAAATTTGTCTGAAATCTTATCTCTTGAAATCCGTTATTTTCAGCTATGGTATAGTAGCAGATTTCATTTTAAAACAGTCTCTTGGTTCTTAATGAAAATATAATTTTAAAGTAAAGTGCTTGTGAAAAATTTCATTTTTCCCTAACCGAATATAAAGTCAGACAAAGCCTTTGACAGTTCAACCATTATATATCTAATTAATTTTTTAATTAATTTATAGTAATCAAAATTTTTTCCCCTTCTAAGTCAAAATATTATCAAATGGAATTAGTTTTCTTAGCAAACGCTACTAATTTCGTGAGCATTTCAATAAAAATTTTAAACAATTACTTTCTCTTTTAAAAAGCGGGTAAATTTACTATAAACATTATTATTATATTTATAAAATTTCAATCTCTACTCTTAATTTACTGTAATGAGGATCGAATTTGCTGATAATTAAATGAAATTTTCGAAGCCACTTAATTCACTTAGTGCCATTTTTCCTGAGATTCAAATGATTACACAGGTACTAAGTAAGGTATCGTTAAATAAATACAAGTTTCAACAATCAGCGTTAAGTTTTGATACAATCTTGCAATTCTTTTAAAAACAGGAAAAATTTTCCGTAAAGCCTTTTATGTTTTTGGTAATTCTATTACTTGTATATTAGTAGAATTATGAGTTTTCGCTTTCAATCTTGTTGAAGCAGAACAGAAAAGCAGTTGTTGATTCACTTTCGGCCTCTTTTACAATCGTTCACCGACTCTATTTTCTGTCCGAAATTTCTACTACTTTTCTTTTCTTTGTGAATGTTACTGAAAAATAGAGTAAAATGTATTTCTTTTTATTCAACCTGACGGAATATAGATGCTTTACAGGTGCAATTTTTATTTTTAGAAAGATGCTTTTTTAAACTCCCAAGCTTAGCTTTCATATTACGATATTTAATTATAAATGAAAAAATTATTTATAATTTAATTTTATAACTAATGCTTAAAATTTACATTTACATGTCTAAAAAATTAATTAAACCTTGCGTACGGTTGAATATAATATCTTTTGTAACTAATTAATTTAACCTTGATTATTATTATTATTGCATTTTCTTAGTATTTCAAACTTTGAGTTAGTCTTACATAATGGAAAAGTGATGGGAAATTCCTTGATATGTTTTATTTTAAAGACATACAATTTGGCTTCAGTTTTTTTCTTAAAATGCCTGCAAACAATGTTCATTTGAATTTTACAAATCCTAATTCATTGTACAGCATTATTTGAATTGGAATAATGCCTTTTTAACTGTCTTTAACTTCGAAATTTTGGTTTAATTATTTATATCACATTTTTATCACATTTATTTATTGACTTTTCAAAATATGCATTCAATTTTTAAAATTAAGAAACAAATAAAAGAATAACCTCAGATTCAATATGAATTTGGTGTTCAATACAGAATTCAAAAAGATTTTTTTAAAATAACGCTCATGAAAATAGGATTTCAAAATACATCTTAGACTTAGAGAAATTAAAAATAGCTTAACATTGATTTTTTGGGGAAAAAGAGAAAAGAAGCTCAAAAGATCATCATGTAGATGGTATTAAATCTTCTAAAAATTATCATAATTAAAAATACTTTAGTAAATCACCCCGCAAAATCTATTGTTTCGGAAAACAGACTTCCTTCATAAAATATTATATTACCGATAATAAATTAAATTTAATATTTCTCGCAAAGTGTCTACCCTTTTTCCGTGTTCTGAAGACACTAATTCACCATGAATTAAAATTCAGAAGATTTATTTATTATTTATTATTTTAGATGAAGGTAAGCATGAAGGCCTGCCTTGTCGTATTGGTGATGGTGGTCTACTTTGCAGCTGCCGATCCCATTCCGGAACCAGAACCAGAACCTGGACAGTAAGTTCAAATTAAATATAGTGATAAAATAAATAAAAAACATAAAAAATTTAATATATAAAACTTTAATTCTGTAAAAAAGAAAAGTAGACATAATACTAAAAATTAATGCTAAATTGCTTTTCAAAAACACTCTAGAATAGATTTATCATTAAAGCAATTACGTATTTAAAAAAAATTCTCAAAAGATTTTATATTGCAAATAAAAGAAAGAAACTGATAGAATTTTATTGCACTTTTAGTGATGAGAAAAAAGTGATTGTCATCAAGGATGAGTCGGAGCATCATCATCATCACCACCACCACCATCATCACAAGCATGGTCACGACCATAAGCACGATCACAAGCATGGACATGAACACAAACATGGCCATCATCATGGCCACGATCACAAGCATGGACATGAACACAAACATGGTCATCATCATGGTCACGAGCACAAGCATGGACATGAACACCACCATAAGCACGGACATGGTCACCATCATAAACATGGTCACGATCATCACCATAAGCACGAGCACGGGCATCATCATGGACACCACCACCTTCACAAACACGGCCATGATCACCATCACAAGCACGGACACCATCACGGACATAATCACGCCCATCAGCATGGACACCACCACCTTCACAAACACGGCCATGATCATCACCATAAGCATGGACACGACCACCAACACAAGCATGGGCATCAGCACCAACATGGACATCACCACCTCCACAAGCACGGCCATGACCATCACCATAAGCATGGACATGACCATCATCACAAACACGGACATCATCATGGTCACCACCACAGCCATGGACATCATCACGGTCACCTTCATAGCCATGGGCATGACCATCACCACAAACACGGACATCATCATGGGCACCATCATGGACACCATCATGGTCACCATCACTCTCATCATCACGGTCACCATCATGGACATCATCACAAGCACGGACACCACCATGGGCATCATCATGGGCATCACCACAAACACGGTCATCACCATGGACACCATCATGGTCATCATCATGGTCATCATCACAACATCTTGCATGGCCATGGTTTTGGAGGACATGGTCTCAGCTCCCATGGTCTTGGTGGATTCAGCTTCGGTGGCCTTGGAGACCATCACAGCTTTTTCTAATTTAGCCCTTTTCACATCGAAATCAGCCTTGCCAAAAGTGCGTTCCTGCTGGAATTCCCATTATAGAGCAAACAATACAGAATGAAGAAAATATGTATAGAATGAGCAGCGGCTTGTGAAGGTTACTGGAAGTAACAGAGGATACACTGTTTGGTGGAATTCTTTCGTCATCTGAGAAATGTCGATTATTTATTTATTCTTACCTCCCTCAAACTTCATAAGCAGACATGAGATGCCAAATCCACCTATTTTCCAAAGGCAATACGAGTTCAAATGAGTACCACTTAGGAGCAGTTTCTTTCTTATAGTTAGTTTTATTCCCCTCTGTTCGAAGCACATATAATTTCCATAAAGTAACCTTTATCTCTCTTTTGGCGTGTGTTTTCATGCTTAATATGTTTCAGTGCCACAATTCTGCTTAAGAAGAATGAGGACTTCGGTTGGTTTCGAAGGCAATTCTGTGATCACTCTCTTCAAGTGTCTAATTTATTTGTGAAGGCTATTTATTTCAAACATTGGTTGTTGGTGCAATAAAAGAACTTGAGAGAAAACTATTTGTCCTTATTATATTAATCTAATTTCATGTTATAAATCACATCTTAACGCGCCACAGCACGGTTTTTTATTTTCAAATATCAACTATATTATTTTATACAAATGAGTACAGTAGTATAAGTAATTTAAAAGTTTTTATTTTAAGCCAAAGCATATAATTTTCATCAAAAAGTGCATAATTCAATTTTCCAGCCAATAATATTGAAAATAACATAATCAAATGCTCATACCAAATAATTCAACAACGAAAATCCCCTAAACTAAATAATAATTTTACAGTAAATGTTTGCAATAAGACTTTTTTTATATTCTTAAAATTGTTTCCCAAGAAAAATCATGCTTTTAACTGCTTAAGAAAAAATATGAGACACGTAGTACAAGGCTAAAATGCTAACAATTTTGAAATGATATACTTTCTCCTGAAAAATTCTAACAGGGCTTATTTATGAGTCATGATTTGTTTATTACCTTAGAATTGTGGAAATTAGAAAACAACAATTTAAGTTCACTACGCAGTAAAAATAAAACATTCTAATTTCAAAATTTTTGATAATTATACAGAATATAAATTTGGATTCTCAAATGCAAAAGGAAGTATCTATTTATTTTTGACCACAAAAATAACCTCCGGCTAATTGTTAAGGTGCATTTATTTTCAAAATATGAAAAAACCGCTATAAATGACATGTTTCTTTAGAAAATGGTTATTTAATCATAAAATTTTTTCTATAGTTTTTTATTTTACAGTTACATTTCATTGATAGTCATTCATTTATATTTGCTTTGTTTAATTTTAACTAACTGGCTTATGCGACCTAGCTGGTCCGCCCATGCTCTTAGTAGCAATAATTCGATTAAATCAATAAATAAATACAAGTTGTTGAAGTAGATTTTGCGATTATATACAATGAAAGGCTGTCTAAAAATTGGTAGATTTGTAAAAAAATATTCATATTAGAGGAAAAAAATGTAAATGATCTTTCAAATTTATTGTCTCTTTTTATCTATTCCAATCCCTGAGGCAATCAAAACCTGTTGAGACCGATTCGGAGTGCAATTGAAAACTTGATAAAATACGAGACGATAAAAGGCGAGAAGTTGCATAGCATTCAAGCTAATATTATCTGAAAGATGGCTTTCTGCATTTTAAAACGCATACAAAATATTTTGCATGATCATGCCTTCGGATGCTATTTTTGAAAAAATTCAAAAATGTCAAAATTTAACCTAAGCTTATTAATTAAGAAATAAAATAAAGAGTAAATCTTCCTGAGTCTAATCAACAAATGAATTACTCCGTCCAGCCTAGGCATGTGGATCGAACATGAATGAACCAGGCCGTCGCAACAAATAATCGGGCACTGTGGCTACCGCATAATAGCCCTCATTGCGAGAGGCTCATGCGACGACCCCTCAGACAGAGGTACGACCGGTCATCGGCGGAGGGTAATTCAACCCCCACCATTACTATATCCCACCGGGAAGCGAGACTCTCCTTACTTATATGGCTTCCTGAGTCTAAGTTCTAGATGTTAACGCGAATGTTAGATTAGGAAATTTGGCCGAGTGGTGGACAATTCCAGATGTTTAAATTTTTTTTTAAACATTGCAAATAACATTGTGCAGTATTTATGCTAATATCATTGGAAATACTACAGTGATAAAAAGCATCTGGAATGCTGTCATAAAACAAAAGGTGTGAATTTATTTATTACATCTCCTTTAAAGTAATTTTGTCCATCTACAATGCACTGCTGCTAGAGTTTTTTCAAAAACTCTAAACATGCCATAAAGTTGTTTTCGTGAAACTCCATTCAGGATTCGCAGTTTATTTTCTTATATTGCATCATTAAGCCGGTCATTCACTTGAAGTATAGTCATGCCATTTGTCCTAAGCCCGTTTTTTTTACCCATTTTAATCGAAAAATGCAGGCACGCCATTCACTTGTATTTAAAAGGACGCTAACTCAGAACGAAGGTAGGGGACGATCTTCTTTCCCTCTCTACAGCTGCTTGTTAATCGCTCTTCGATTTTCCCCAGTCAGCAGATTCTAATTTATGCTACCCTCGAAGCGAGGCTTCAATCTACGCAAGGCATTGTTCTTTTCGCTAACCTCTTTCAGGGTCCCTCTGAAGAGAGACTTTAAACTCCAGCGTTTACATTCCGATTTCAGTCCAGACGGAATTCCAACCACCATAAGCCCTTTTGCCGATTTCCATAGATTTTTATGACTTTTTCCTTCTTGCGTTGCAAAATATCCAGTTTATCTGTGAAGTGAATGGCCGGCTTTAGACGCAAAACGGTGGCCACGAAAAGGCAGTTTCAACTGTGGAAATAAGAAAAAGTCTTACGGTGCTAAATACGAAGCTTGTGCAGCCATATTTGTATACTTTTTTCCGAAAAATTCACGAATAATAATGGCATGTTTTCTATATAGGAACTTGTTCAATAATGTCTCTAACTGTTAAACAACGATACCTAAATACCATTTCTCTGATTTGATAGACATGGTGATGATTCGATTGGATGTCAACGGTTTCTCCACCTATTTAAACACTTTACACTACTCAGAAACTTTTGTTTTTAATACACAGTTAAGTTTAAAAGCTTTTCGAACGATTTCAGACATTTTTGTGGCAGAAATTGCAATGCGGAAACAAAATGTAATTCATACTTTAATTCATGATCCATTCAGTATCCACATTATATTGGCAACCAACTGTAAACAACAGAGAAACTTAAATCAAACATGTGTGAAAGTCTTGTCTTCTAAATTATTATAGAAAAACTGATTTTTTTTGTTGTTGTTCTGTATTTCTCAGAAATCGGTATCTAATTTGAAATAAAATTTTCTTAAAAAGACTCATAAAGGCTTATTTTCAGCGAACAATTTATTTATCTATAATAATTTACACTTGTTCATCTCTACTAATAATAAAAGAGAATGTGTGTGTGTCTATGTGTTGGTCCTGTACAGGGCAGACTGCTAGTGATGGAGCTACGAGATTTGACTCAAACATGCTTTGAAGGGTGGGAATGTGCACCTCGGAGCTCTTTTTTGAAATTTTAATTACAATTTTAATTAGTTAAAATTTAGGCGAAATTTCGGCGTTTTTGCTAAATAACTTCCGAAAATATTACAGCACAAAAATTATTTTTACACATTCTGAAAGTACAAAAATTTACCTTTCAAAGATATCAATTAAATTTCCGTGCAATGTTTTGTCGAATTTTAATGAATTTTTAAAAATATTTTAGGCATAATTTACAACAATACTTTTCATTGTTGCAACACAACTCAAACCGCTTTCGTTGTTTAAACAAATTTTTTAATTGCATATTTTTCTTTCATTGTTGTATTCTGAGATAGGATCCTAATACATTTTGCTTTCATACTTTATTTCATCAAGATTTTTGTGTGATCTGTAAACTAAGCTCTCCAAGATATTGCTTTGCTTAGATTAAGAAATATATCTATTAAGCTGAATGGTTATGGGTGCTATGTTTTCATTCTTTTCTCAGCAAGTTTTAATCCAGGTCACATGCCGCTGACCATAAAATGTGATGTATCATTTTAATGTTGAAATCAAATAATATTTTATAAGAGGAATAAGAAAGTGAAGATAGTGCCGACAATATGGAATTAGAGGTTACATGACATGGTCAGTTATTTGACTCCATTAGGAACATTTATGTACACAATGAACAGAAGAGGTCCAAGGTCACTAATAGAACATGGATTAAATATCTACCACAATCCACAAGTTTAAAATTAAGTTGTTAAGAGAACCATGAGTATAAAATGTTGCAAGATTCAATTGAAATCATACTCCTGGCGAATAAGCTGGTCGCCAAATGCGGCTAGTGTATAATTAACCACAATTATTTAAGTGCAAAAATCTATAATTCCTAAAAGACTGTCACCCAAATCTCTAGAACATCATCAAGCTCTCGAAACGCTGGTCTGAATTTCGTGACACTTCAGTTCAATACAATTCATGTGCATCGAAAACATGTCCGGCAGAATACTAAGCTTCATAACAGATGGATTTTATAAGTAAAAGATCGTCAAAAGTTGCTTTGCAATCAATGAAACAAAAATTCGTAGTTGCCATGGGCACATGTGAACCAAAATTAGACCTTCGACGGTTGAAAAACAACTTATTTTTATCAAATGATGTTTCCGACTACATCATGCAGGTATAGGATATGGAGTGAAAGAGGGGGATTCCTGTTGCAAAATGATAGCTTCTCGAGATGGTAACACTGAAATAATGCTATCCAGAATATTTTACTGGAGCAAACTGCGTCCCTCGATGTATATGGAAACAACACTGAAAAGTACAAACTTCCTTAGTATCGATGACGCAATTTCGTTTACAAATATAATGTTCTCTGATGGTTAGCTTTGTCAATGAACATGATTCATCGGAAAAAGGCTAATAAATAATTACTACGAATTCGCATTGCTTCCATGTCCATTTTGGTCCCTTGATTTCAATCCTATTCTGAATTTGTATTGCGAAATGAAAATACCTTTTCAACTCTTGATAATGCTATAATTCTATCGAGAACAATTTAAGACAAATCTTTATGTCAGCATGGGTTAACATTCGCCCGGACGATTCCAGCACCTTGCAGCATTCGTGCCCAGAAGAGCATAGACTGTCATCAAAGCTAAGCATTGCCAATATGGTGTTAATGGTAATCTATAATATTTTGTTGAATTAGTGCACATTCTAAACTTCCGCTCAGCAGAACTATGGATTTGCGTATCAAACTTCTTGCTCTGCTAAATAATGTCTTGTATCTCATACAATTAAATGACAGTAAGTAATAGTTATTGAATTGAAAGTATATGTTTTTGAAACTATACACAACCATATCCCTTTTTGGATTTAAACAAAATGTGTTCATATTACCCGTAAGATCAAGAGAAATTAACTGTGACATTATAAAGCTGCCCTCATTTGAAAATTAACACAGTGGTTTTTCATGTTTACATAGAAAGTGTCGTTTTCAATCGATAAGTATATTTTCTCAACTAAAACAGACCATCGCATAAAGTAATATTGACCCCTTGAAGCTTCAAAAATGTGGGTTCAAACTATTTCTCTTCTTTGGTGTTTCATACGTTTTCACTCTGCTACAATTATCAGCTTTCTCTGGCATTTATTGTAAACAGCCGCCTTCGGCGACCAGCTTGTTTGCCGGGAATATAATTTCAATTGAATCTTGAATAATTTTACATTCAGCTTTCCCTTCACAACATAAGCAGATCGTAGGAGATATTTAACCCATGTTCGTTTAGTGGCCTTGCACAAGTTCTGTTCATTGTCTACATAAAGGTCCTTGATGGAGTCAAATAACTGGTCATGTCATGTAACATCTAATTGCAAGTTGTCAGCGCCATCTTCACTTTCTTATTCCTCTTACAAAATATGCATTTCATTTCAACATTAAAATGGTGTAACACGTTTTATGGCCAGCGGCATGTTTTCTGAATTAAAACATTAAAAAAATGAAAACATAGCAGCCATAATCATACAGCTTACTGGATATATTTCTTCATATGCCTAATATCTCAAAGAGCTTGTTTTCCAAAGTCCACAAAAATTTTGATGAAATAAAATATGAAAGCAAAATTTTTTTATGATATTACCTTAGTCTTCAACAATGAAAGAGAAACACGCAATTAAATGTTTGTTTAAACAATGAAAACGGTTTGAATTGCGTTGCAAAAATGAAAGGTATTGTAAATTATGCCAAAAATATTTTTAAAAGGTTTGTAAAATTAGAGATAAATGTGTACGGTAGCTTAATTGATATCATTGAAAAACTGATTTTTGTGCACTTTCAGATGGAGTAAAAATTATTTTTGCGCTGTAATATTTTAGGAAGTTATTAAGAAAAAACGCCAAAATTTCGCTTCATTCTTAATTAATTAAAATTTCAAAATGATGTCTCCGAGGTGCACATTCCCACTTTCCAAGGAATGTTCGTGCCAAATTTCGTAGTTCTAGGTCCAGCGGTCTGTCCGGTTGAGCGCCAACACACACATTCTCCTTCAGTATTAGTAGAGATTTGAATGCACAGAGTGTTAAAAAAAACGGCTTTCTCATTCCTTTAACTCTCGAACGCTGACATCTACAACAATAAAAGTGGTTTCTAGATATAATAAATTTATTTTGCACTATTTGATGTCTGAGTTTTTAAGTTTCGTTATCACTAGAAGGAGATCAGGTGGCCTCAGAGGTTAAGTAGAAGAGTGAGAAACGATTTCACTTGACATCCTGTACACCATTTATAAACGGTGTTGGTATGTTCTACTCTTATCATTCATTTGCGCCAGGTGCCTTTTTGTGCTAAATCAATACTACTGTACAACTCTGTTGACGAATTTCCCACGCCTCGTATAGTTTTCAAAGGTTGGCACTTTCACTCCTAACTTCGCCGCTAGTAAACGCTGAAAGTGTCGCATAGAATAATGAATCCTATTTTTACTGCACGAAATCATTTTTATGATTAAGGGGCATACGACTGTTAAACCTCGAAAGTTATCGATTTTATGAAATATATATATATTATTTCCCTGTCTTTTCTGGACAATTTAAAACAACCCGCGTTAAAAAAATTACTATAATTATGAAAGTTATGAAGGAAAATGTATCAGCTCTTCAACGTAAACATTGAATATGGCCATATCTTTAAAGCACTATATTTCAAAATGTATTTTTTTGATATCGCGCGCATGATATCTCAAGAAATATAGAATATTTTTACATAAAATTTTTATCGAATATATATTCTTCTATGTTCTACAAATTTAACCACATTTTTGTACATATTTCTACAAAGAAGTCTTTTTTTGGGGGGAAGGGATAGAAAAATTGAAATTTTAACTATTTTTAACATTTTTATTTTGAATTGGTATATAAAATAGAAATTAAATTTAAATGTTAATAAATTGTGGTTCAGTTTCTTAAACAGACTATTTGGATTGCTTAGATACCTAAAATATTGTGTTTAGATAATTAGTTTATCCATAATCATGCTCGCGAGATGACTATCTCATTTTTTCTTCAAAAATTATACCCATATTTATTACTCTCTCAAATAAATACATACCAACGTGAAGGTTTGAAAATGTGTGTACTATAAGCGAAAGAACAGATATTTTTCTAGAAAAAAGTGAGTTTGTGAATTGCATTGTTTCAAAGATATAATGTATCGAACTTGACAGTTTTCAACCATTTTTTCGAGGTTTAAGAGTCGTATGTTCCATTGGCTATCGGTGATCAAAAGTTTAGGGGGTGAGAAAGGACTTGAGGGAAAATTCTATGAAAAGAAGAAGAAGAAATGATGCCAAAAACGGCTTTTCGGATATACCAGATCTGGAGCAAGTAACAATATCATTATTTGATTAACTCGAGATTTTCGAAGAAATTGTTATCATAAAGGGGGAATTAGAATTCTACCTTAGAAAGTTAAAACAAATATCCTGAAAACAAATTTAACAATACCATTGTTATTTATTGGTGCCAAGTATAAAAGTGTAGATAGTAGTAATGCTTACTAGATGGACAATAAAATGATAATATACTTGTTAACATATACCGTATAGTTGTAATAGGCAGGCTCGATAAAAGAAAAGGGAGGCAATATTAAAATTCCTTACACTTTCTCAGACAACTCATCGTCATATGAGGTATCTGACTGCTGGTCAGCATAATCGACAGATATAAAATAAAAATGAGTTCTCCGAAATGATGCATGAGATTATTTTGTCATTTGTTTCATACAGTCGTCCACAATTGCACGGCTTCTGCATCTTCGCCTCAATTAAGAAAATAAAGAAACTTTGAAAAATGCCAGTTTTTCAAATAGAAATAACCCCTAATCTAATTTTATTGATATTTTTTGGAAATCGAAAAGGAGAATGGTCTTCTGGATTGTTACAAACAGTAGAATGTGAAGGGAGAAACAAGCAAAAGGCGGCTCCATTACTCCTACGGTACTTTACGAATAGAAAATGTAAATTATATTCAATTTGAAATATTGTGATAATGCAATGTAAAAAATTATATGTTTTTGAAACTTTTAAGATTGTATTGCAATTAATCAGAGAAAAGAATTGTTATAAACCACTCCTTGAGAAATGAAATTTAAATAAAATTATGTCAAATATACATTAATGCGCTAATAAATCATGTATTGATCTTTGAAATTTATTGAAGCTTTTCTTTGAATAAAAATGATTTTTCCTGTTTATTTGTCCCATATTTACCATACTCATTTATACATAAGTTTTATTTAAACAAATTTTCTTTTATTCATAATACTCACATTACATAAATTTTATTTGACGTTAAAAAGTCGATTTTCGGCCAAAATTCCCATTTTTTAATTTTTTATGTTTTTGGATAGTTCATTCATTTACCTTTCTAAAACATATTTAATTTTGTCGGTACGTCAATTAGAAGATGAGATATTAATTGTTTTATAACAAACCGAAAACCGGAAGTGGGCGTTTAATTAACCGGAAGTTGTCATTTAAAGGGACAGAAACCTGCCAAAAATTCTTTTAAACTGCATTTTTTCAAGTTAATAGGATGTTAGTATATTTTTAGGAATTTTTTTAAAGTTTAGATACTTACTTTAAGCGCGTGGCAAAACTAAAATTTGATTTTTCTCAAAACTAGATTTTCTGCATAATTTTCACACTTCAAACATGATAACTCAAGATATTATCATTCAATTGTTCTGAAATTTTGTGAACACTTTCTTCAAATGTGTCTCTAGTGAATGTACTAGAATAATGTATATTGTAACAATATTTTTTATTATGGTCTTTTAATTGAAAAATGACATAAAAAATTTGCTGAAAATCTTATAATGATTGTTCGATTAGCTCTAAAATTTTTAATTATCCAAATAATGTTAAGATTCTAGTACAAGCACTAGTCCATAGTATGTAGCTTATTTTAGTATTAGTTTTATTTGAATTATTACAAAAGTTTGACCTCTAGGATGCTTGAAGTTTTTAGGAATTTCCTCTAAAAAGCAGCAGAAATTCAAGATTTTTGTAAATTTATAATAATTTATACTCAAAAATCATACTCTAATATTAATCTTTATTAAATTCGAATCTAAAAAGCATATTTTGGTGTTTCTATTTCACAATTTTTAAAAAAAGTGCTCCGAACGTGTTCGGATACATTAAAAATAGAAATTTTGCAATATAAGATTAATATAAAACATAAATTTATATTCATTTGTATAATGTTTGCGTAATTGAAGCAAATATTCAAGCTTTCGGAGATGCAATTTAGAAGAGAAATAATTAAATGGATGAAAGAGATTGAAACCAAATAATCGATTTTCATTCCAAAAGCGAAATTGATTTTAATCATCCTACTCAGAATTAGAGGGATTTTTTTTCTCCCACAAAAGTGAAAACTTGCCAAAACCAGGTTATTATGACGAGCGGATTAAGTAGCAAGCTGATAAGAACAACATTGCTGCGTTATTAAGTGTGCTGTGTCGCCGTACCAAGATACTGTAGGATACGGTACGCCGAGAGCTCGTTTCGAGATTTGGTATATAAACTCGGGTTGGATTCGAAATCGGCATCAGTTCTCGACTTCGGTATTCCTTCTCTAGTGCTCTTGGGAACAGCGCTCTTGGGAACAGCTGTAAAGGTATAATATGTAGTTTATACTTGTAACTGGATTATTGTAGTTTTCTTGAAAAATTTGTCTGAAATCTTATCTCTTGAAATCCGTTATTTTCAGCTATGGTATAGTAGCAGATTTCATTTTAAAACAGTCTCTTGGTTCTTAATGAAAATATAATTTTAAAGTAAAGTGCTTGTGAAAAATTTCATTTTTCCCTAACCGAATATAAAGTCAGACAAAGCCTTTGACAGTTCAACCATTATATATCTAATTAATTTTTTAATTAATTTATAGTAATCAAAATTTTTTCCCCTTCTAAGTCAAAATATTATCAAATGGAATTAGTTTTCTTAGCAAACGCTACTAATTTCGTGAGCATTTCAATAAAAATTTTAAACAATTACTTTCTCTTTTAAAAAGCGGGTAAATTTACTATAAACATTATTATTATATTTATAAAATTTCAATCTCTACTCTTAATTTACTGTAATGAGGATCGAATTTGCTGATAATTAAATGAAATTTTCGAAGCCACTTAATTCACTTAGTGCCATTTTTCCTGAGATTCAAATGATTACACAGGTACTAAGTAAGGTATCGTTAAATAAATACAAGTTTCAACAATCAGCGTTAAGTTTTGATACAATCTTGCAATTCTTTTAAAAACAGGAAAAATTTTCCGTAAAGCCTTTTATGTTTTTGGTAATTCTATTACTTGTATATTAGTAGAATTATGAGTTTTCGCTTTCAATCTTGTTGAAGCAGAACAGAAAAGCAGTTGTTGATTCACTTTCGGCCTCTTTTACAATCGTTCACCGACTCTATTTTCTGTCCGAAATTTCTACTACTTTTCTTTTCTTTGTGAATGTTACTGAAAAATAGAGTAAAATGTATTTCTTTTTATTCAACCTGACGGAATATAGATGCTTTACAGGTGCAATTTTTATTTTTAGAAAGATGCTTTTTTAAACTCCCAAGCTTAGCTTTCATATTACGATATTTAATTATAAATGAAAAAATTATTTATAATTTAATTTTATAACTAATGCTTAAAATTTACATTTACATGTCTAAAAAATTAATTAAACCTTGCGTACGGTTGAATATAATATCTTTTGTAACTAATTAATTTAACCTTGATTATTATTATTATTGCATTTTCTTAGTATTTCAAACTTTGAGTTAGTCTTACATAATGGAAAAGTGATGGGAAATTCCTTGATATGTTTTATTTTAAAGACATACAATTTGGCTTCAGTTTTTTTCTTAAAATGCCTGCAAACAATGTTCATTTGAATTTTACAAATCCTAATTCATTGTACAGCATTATTTGAATTGGAATAATGCCTTTTTAACTGTCTTTAACTTCGAAATTTTGGTTTAATTATTTATATCACATTTTTATCACATTTATTTATTGACTTTTCAAAATATGCATTCAATTTTTAAAATTAAGAAACAAATAAAAGAATAACCTCAGATTCAATATGAATTTGGTGTTCAATACAGAATTCAAAAAGATTTTTTTAAAATAACGCTCATGAAAATAGGATTTCAAAATACATCTTAGACTTAGAGAAATTAAAAATAGCTTAACATTGATTTTTTGGGGAAAAAGAGAAAAGAAGCTCAAAAGATCATCATGTAGATGGTATTAAATCTTCTAAAAATTATCATAATTAAAAATACTTTAGTAAATCACCCCGCAAAATCTATTGTTTCGGAAAACAGACTTCCTTCATAAAATATTATATTACCGATAATAAATTAAATTTAATATTTCTCGCAAAGTGTCTACCCTTTTTCCGTGTTCTGAAGACACTAATTCACCATGAATTAAAATTCAGAAGATTTATTTATTATTTATTATTTTAGATGAAGGTAAGCATGAAGGCCTGCCTTGTCGTATTGGTGATGGTGGTCTACTTTGCAGCTGCCGATCCCATTCCGGAACCAGAACCAGAACCTGGACAGTAAGTTCAAATTAAATATAGTGATAAAATAAATAAAAAACATAAAAAATTTAATATATAAAACTTTAATTCTGTAAAAAAGAAAAGTAGACATAATACTAAAAATAAATGCTAAATTGCTTTTCAAAAACACTCTAGAATAGATTTATCATTAAAGCAATTACGTATTTAAAAAAAATTCTCAAAAGATTTTATATTGCAAATAAAAGAAAGAAACTGATAGAATTTTATTGCACTTTTAGTGATGAGAAAAAAGTGATTGTCATCAAGGATGAGTCGGAGCATCATCATCATCACCACCACCACCATCATCACAAGCATGGTCACGACCATAAGCACGATCACAAGCATGGACATGAACACAAACATGGCCATCATCATGGCCACGATCACAAGCATGGACATGAACACAAACATGGTCATCATCATGGTCACGAGCACAAGCATGGACATGAACACCACCATAAGCACGGACATGGTCACATCATAAACATGGTCACGATCATCACCATAAGCACGAAAGTTGTCGGGCATCACTGCGACACCACCTTCACAAACACGGCCATGATCACTCATCACAAGCACGGACACCATCACGGAAGAGTAATCACGCCCATCAGCATGGACACCACCACCTTTCACAAACACGGCCATGATCATCACCATAAGTACGGACACGACCACCAACACAAGCATGTAAGTACTCTAGCACCAACATGGACATCACTTTCACCTCCACAAGTACGGCTATGACCATCACCATAAGCAGTGGACATGGTTCATCAATGTCACGCCAGCGACATCATCATGGTCACTACACCACAGCCATGCGACATCATCACGGTCACCTTTCATAGCCATGGGCATGACCATCACCACAAACACGGGACATCAATAAATTATCATGGACACCATCATGGTCACCATCACTCATCATCACGGTCACCATCATGGACATCATCATTTCCACAAGCATGGACACCACCATGGACATCATCATGGGCATCACCACAAGCACGGTCATCACCATGGACACGCGGCCACTATCACGGACACCATCACAAGCATGGCATCGATTATGGACATCACTATGGGCTATGGACACTATCATAGCGGACATCATCATGCATTACTGTCACAGCAGCTTGCACATGGTCTTGGAGGATTTAGCTACGGAGGCTTTAAGACTCGCTCAGATCTTCTTTAATTTAGCTATTTTACATCAATATCAGTCATGCTAAAAAATGTGTTCCTATTGGTATTTTCATTGTAAGCACTCAAAAGGATACAAATAAGCAATAAAGTGAAAAGATATGTCCTATGGAAGGCTTTCTGAAGTAACCAAAGGACAGACAGATTATTTCAAGGTCTCTATTTATTTTTATTTGTTTCTACCTTTGCTCAGATTACAAGCAGGTTCAAATGGTGCCAGTTCTGTTTAAAAAAGAGGAAAATTTCGGTAATGTCTGGTTTGACTGCCAAATGTGAAGTTTCTGTGATCTCTTTTCTTTCTTACATTTGTATTTAAACCATTTATTGTCATTTCAATAAAGGAACTCGAAACATTAAACAATATTTGTCTTGTTTTTTATTGTAGCAAATTTTCTTTTGATAATTTATATCTTAAACATTCTATTTAGAAAGAGGAATCGAGATATTATTATGCATGTCTTGAAAATATGATTTTAAATTGGCCGATTTAAAAAAAATGAAATGTTGGACAAATATATTTTATTTTGACAAAAAAAGAATTAATAAACTTTGCATTAATTTGTTTTAAAATTTCGTAAATGCGAAAACAAAAATAACTATCCACTAAACAAGATTATTTATAATAACCACAATTTAATTTATATATGAATTTGCTTCTGGTATCATTGATGTTTTATTGTTCTCGTACCTGAAAATTTCCAAATCTTAGGATTCTTTCTATTAATTCTTAAGTATTTTTCAATTTCGGTTCTAACATTCATATCTACTTTATTTGCCTGTGCTAGTGATATCTTCGCATCAATAATGATACTAAATGCAACACACACTTCATTTTAATACATTTGAATATTGTAAATAGAATATCATGTGGCCTACCAAAAAACTTTGCGATTTAAGATCTGTTATAACCAAATTGTTTACTTCTACACAAATTCTCAAAATTTAGTTTTATATATATAGGTTATATTAGACCTGTTCCGAAGATAATAGTATATTATAAAAAGAAAATATATTATATATTAAATTATTAATATTAATAATAGAATTAAATAAAAGATAAAATAAATAATTTAGTAAACGAGTAGCCTTCTTTGTACCGTGCTGGTAGGCAGCCATAACACGATATTAAGCAAACATTTGTGTTTAATTAGGGTAAGCAATACGTAACTGGAACGAAGCAATGA
>BGPR01031673.1:922-17914 GCA_013235015.1 Araneus ventricosus | reverse complement strand
TTATTACATTTCTTTCAGCATTTAAGTTTATGCAGTTATTTAATTATCATTTTTTGCATTAATTTATTAAACTATTCATTTTATATTGAATATTAATCAAATCCTTCAGTTTTATATAATACAGATGTTACTAGATTTCACATTACACCTATAATAATTAGAATTATCTGTTAAAATATTTTTCTAAGACAAGCAAAAGCATCACTTGAGTCTCATCCAGTTACGAGGATCAGTGATTGAATTTGGCGAAAAAGTTGTATTTGTTAAAAACTGTATTAGCTAATATTCTTTTTTAAAAAATTTCTCCTTAAAGAATAATCAGTGATTCTTTTCTTCACCAGTCACGCATGTATTGAACTAGGTAAAAAGATTTTAGTAAAACCATGTTTAGCTTTTTATTTAATACATTGCTTGCACATAATTGAACTTTACAAAATTGTCATGATCTAGTTATATCCCCTCTAGGAGACTCTGAAATTATTCAATATAATAACAACAATTTGAACATTAAATATGTCTTACAAATGTTTGTATGCACAAGAAAGATATTAAATTTTGATAGCAAAAAATCAACCTAACTTTTTTAAATAGTTGATACCTAAATTAGACATGTAACTGAATTTTTTAAAAAACAGTAAGAGCACATACATTAATATAGCTTCAGCAGAAAATTTTCAAGCTTTGTTGTGCTATAAATATCCGTATACAAAATATATGTGTATATAAAAATCTTTAAAGTTCATATTAAAATAAACATTATGGCTTCAAATAAATACAGCCTGATTACACATCAGAAAGAAACAATTCCAGAATAGAATAATAATAAAATAATAAGAAATTTATATTACGCTGATAAAATTCAAAATTTCAAAAACTAATTTTTTAAAAGAGCTAGAAAAATTAGTGTTAGTAAAGAATAAATTATTCCAGTAAAAATATATATATATAGTTACTAACCAGGAGTTCCTTCAAGAGCTGCTTTGGCACCAGTCAAAGTTAGCAAACCTCCTGTTTTCAAATACTCAGAAGCTAGTTTTGCTGATATAACTGATGTCCATACACTCTGCTTCCACATAAGATCAGAATTTTTCACAAGATCTGGATGGAAATATATAAATTAAACATCAAGTTAATCTATTTAGCAACGTTAATCATATAACAGAGGTGATTACAATACCATTTAAAAAATATTGAAAAATGCCATGAAGTAAAAATCACATAATTTGAAATAATTCCAAAAATTAATGTCATGCATATGCGTTTTCAAATAATTTCATTAATGAAATAAAAGGCACGAACGGCCTTTGGCCGATTGGACCAATTGCTCCAAATAGGGCCCCGCGTCAGCGTGCAAGAAAGAAGGTACTCAAGCTTATTCAAATTAAAATCAAGTATTATTTTGACTTCAGAACATTACGCTTAGGAATTTTTATATTTTTAAATTTATTTGAATACCAATGCTATCCAATTTTTTCCTTGCAACTGGTTGACACTGTTTCAAAAGGCAACAAACGTGGCCAAGTTTCCCTACTGTAATAAAAAAAATAAAGATTAAATTTCAACAACAGGGTAAGAAGTATTGCGTTACTAATAAAACATGCCACTTTTACAAGGGGGGCGCAGGTGTGGCCTTGACTTCACTCTCTTGTTCTACATCAAGGAATTGATATTGCTTTATGGAAATGACTGGGTATTTTCGTTTCCTTTTCTGTTAACAAGAGCATACAGTAAGTTTACCAAACCGCAAAACTTTAGACAGTCGCAAGATATTGGCACTTTTTGAAAACATTCAGTTTCTGAGACTCTCATGAAGTGTAGAGACACACAAATATTGATTTGTTTTTAATTAAGAATACAATTATTCTCAGTTATCATAATTCTTTGTCATTTTTTCTTTTAGATTATTTAAAGAGGTATCAGATTAAATTCTCCAGAAATTAAATTAGCCAAAATATAAATATTAGAAACCTCGAGAGATATACGAACAGTTTTTTAATCAATATTAATGAATTTCAATCAATATCAATTTTAATAATTTCGTATATTAACTTTAATCATAATATATATTGCGAAAAAATGTTTGTTCATAAAAATTTTATTGATTTGATATAAAAACCATTCAGGTGCTATTTGTTATATAACAGAGGAACAAATATTAATTCAGTGTGAAGGAGTTTCTTTAAAGTTTTTAAAAGTGAACAGATGTTTTAATTATGCGTTTACTAACATTTATCACAGCCAATTGAATAACACTTAAAATCTGAATATTTTTATTTTTTCTGTGTTGTACTTAATCTGAATGAGTTGTTTATTCCCACCCAAACTTCACATTAAAAATTTTCTTCTATTAATGATTTTTTTTAATTCAGAAAAAAAAATTAGATTAGCTATCAGATCTAGACAATCTATTCCTTGAAAAAAAGTTTAGGAACTTTTTATTCTTTTTTCTCTATCAAAAATATCCATTCCTAATGCTAATATGCAAATACAGTATAAGCTGTCAACAGTGGAACTTGGCTAATTCGAATTCGTTGACAATTAGAATTATTTCTCTGGTTGTCACTTGATTTTCCTTTTAGTATAATGTTTAAATAAATCTCTTAGGTAATTAGAACTTTTTTTCCTTAGTTTGAAGTCAATTGAAAATTGTAATTTATATATATATATTTCTGAATTGTTTTCGTTACTTAAATATTTCCATATTTTTGTGTCCCTAGTGATCATGAATGAACAACTTTTTAAGGCCCTTAATTCACTCAAGTAACTTAACTGTTCTACAGTGTATCCCATCAAAAATGCAATAAAAAATTTCTTAATTTTTGAATTCTTAAAAATTAATATTTAAGTATTAAGTTTATTAAAATTATTTTTTAAATTATTAAATTTTATATTGTTTATTTATTTATTACGCATTATTTCCTAAAACTTAAATATACTTATAATATATCGGGCTTATTCAAAATTGTTTCCAATTGGGCCCCACATCTCCCAAGGCCGGCCCTGATAAAAGGTATTTAAAATTTAAAATAAATTATTGCTTCATTACGCCATTTCACAAAGTTACTTAACTTTTCAGTATCTCCCATTTTTAAAAATAATGCTATGTGTTTGATTTTTTAAGGGAAGTAGTTAAATTTAAAGAATTTCTGGGTTTATATTTTGGTTTATGTGGAGTTTACGGTACCCACTTACTTCGTTCCTCTTAGGATCGCCAATTCTTTGACGCCAAGAATGGCGATGAGAGAACATTTGTTTTGGATGCATCTAGATGTTTTTAACGAGTGACAAGCGCACAAATTGATCCTTTAATCAGTGTTTTGCTTCAGGCTATATTGTATATTGCACCACGTTTCGATTGGACTGTTTTGTTCAACTCCAAGATGTGATTGGTCAATAAATTCGAATTTGACTAAAACTTCGTTTGGAATTCTTCGGATTGAATATTGGTTCAGTACCATGTATGTTATTCTGCGTGTTTCCTTTCTCAATGAATAAGTGAAGCTACAAGTATTCTGCTATACTGCAAACGAAGTCAATGATGTTTTTTTAATTTAAAAAATTTGCTCGGTACATGCTTGAAATGCCGCAGGCATTGTGTGTGGAAATTCTCGTTTTTGGAATTTTTTTAAAAACCTAGAATCCTATCATTCAATGAAAAAGCGTAGCTATTAGTTTCCTGCTATGCTGAAAGCAAAGCCGCTGATGTTTTTTTAAGTTAAAAAATTTGCCTGGTACACGCTTAAAATGCCGCAGGCATTGCGTGCTCAATCTCTTGTTTTCAGGTGATGCATGCGCAAGAGAGCAATAAAAATTGCACTGCACATCCAAAACAGTGTTTGGCGACGGCACATGAAATTGCACCAAGAAAAATTGGCGAGAAACAGGTGGGTACTGTAAACTCCACATTTACCTATATTTTTTTTTATCACAAACAAATGAAAAGCACAGCTTCATCAGCAAGATATTCTGATGCACACCAGGGGAGGCACCAGTGGGGGTTCAGGAAATCCAGGCACAACATCCCTTTTAGGGATGTTGTACCCCCCATCAAGGCAAATTTTTGTACCAAGTTCACACAATTAGTAGATAAATAAAAGATCTGCCAAAAATTTGAGAGGGCCATCATTACGCTCCTCCCCTTGTACAGCAGGTCATGCCCCCTGTCGGGGAGACCCTGCCCCACCCCATCATGGGAACTTTAATGCTCCTCCTGATGCACACAATGGCCTTTGACCAGGGTGCGTACTCAAATTTGTAGAAAAAAAGTAAGCACCTTAAGGGGAAAAGTAAGGACTCACAAAATCTTGAATGCCGATGATCATCCTTTTTTGTTCTTTTAACTTAACAGGATTTAAGTAATAAAATATACAAGAGAGAAATTTAGTACCTATCCAACTGTCATGACTAGAATATATTCTCATTAACTTGTTACAGGAAAACATTTCTACACAAAGAAAAAGAAACCAAAATACTTATGTAACAAGATTTTGAGATACAAAATTAGAATGCTAAATCATTAATTTCAATTATTTTTATACATAAAATAGTTCTTGCTCGCAAACTCATAACATCTTCTTAAAAATAATGAGTTTTTAAGCACCATGATAAAAAATAAGCAATTTATACAAATTTAAGAAGCAAGCTTAAAAAATTTATTTAAAAAAATTTTAAAATTTTATTTAAAAAGCAAGCAGTTTTTAAGCACTTTTCATGACCGTACGCACCCTGTTTACTTAACTATTCAAGTACTTAATTTAGAAGCTGAAGTTTGCATGTTAACAGGTATTGGTGATAAAGGAACTGTTAGCAGGTTGAAACGATTCATGGAATGTAAGAATTTTGATGAGATGACAAGATAGTCAATAAATTAGCCCTAAAATCTTCACCAATATAGTCTTGAGAAATGTTTTCCAATTCAAAAACTTCACAAGTGCTTTTGTTTAATAGGGAAAAATAACGTTTCAATCTACAAAGCAACTAGCCTAGATTAATGTTCTACCTTCTGTGACAATATTAGTCACCATTTATTGTTGAATGATTTATTTCTTCAAAGGCAAAATTTGAGAAAAACAATAAGTCTACATTTCAGAAAGTAAAAAAACCTGGAATTCCAGCTGAATCCAGACCGCACTCATCCCAAACATATACATATTATAGATAAAAAAGCTCCTTATAAAATAGCTTATGCATACAATGATTTTGGAATTTACATTAAGATCCTCAGTTGGGATAAGATATATTTTAAAAATAGCTTGGGACTGAGAATCAAAACATAAAACATGTAGTAAGGAAATGAAGCAAATGAAAGATAAAATTCAACAATATACGAGTAAAATTTAAAACCTTAAAATTGTATTTTGATAAATAACAACACTAATTCTATCTAAACAATTGGTAAGTTACAGAAACAATGAACTACTTTAACTAAAATTCATTTAGGATACATTTTGATGTATTTTTAAGTTATTACTAATATAATAGCCCAGATCCTCCAGTAACGCTCTGACGTCACCAACAATAAAACTTGCGCCATAGCATTGCGAGACGTTAAACAGCATTATTTCATTGTTCGAGAACCTAAATTTCAGTCATTTTAAATTTAAAAGAGTAATTGTCATTCTAATTTCAAATTTAATAGCTCTAAAACAGTGAAATAAAATTTGCTATCGATTGATATAAAATTTCTCTCGCTATGATCAATAGTTCCCAAGAAATTTTAAATTATATTAATTACATTTTTCAAATTAATTTCTGTTTTTCAATAGAAAGTCGCAAATTACGTCAGTGGTATATCATGTGCTTGATACAGTTTGGACGGTTATTGAATTATAATCAAATTGTTAAATAACGAAAAATACTTCACACGGAAAGTTGTTTGCCAAGAGGTTTTTTGAATAAAGAAATATGTAAATAAAAAAATAGTTCCTGTCATAAAACATATGTTTATTTTATTTGTTTTCAATCAATGTTACACATTTCTCTCACATATATATCTATTTAAACACGTCAAATTTGATGGGAAATCTCTCGAATGAAGAGGCAATTTACACCTGTCATATCATGATGGGTGATTTTCTAGTTATTTATAAAGCACTGTGGAGATTGTTAATTGTTTTCTGAGTGCACACTCACAGAGAGCCAAGTGGGACTCTGAACATACCTCCTCCCCCCTCCCACTCAATAGGCCTGCCTGAGTGCAAAAATTTCACCAGTAATTTTGCCTGTGTATTGATGCAATAGATGTGTCATTGCTGGTATATGTTAAGTGCTCTTCAGAACACTACCAAGCAAGAAGCATAATCAGTTCCATACAATCTTAGTTTATTTCTAGTTTATTTCATGACACGAGAAGACACATCAGCAACACAAGTACATCAACGATACAACAGGAATGCTATATATAATACACAGTTAAAACCACAGTTAACACGATACACACAACTTCAGTTACAATTACAGTTATTATGACATCCCCCCTTTTAAGTTATTAATTATACAACATAGTCACTCAGATAAGATGGTGGTTTACGAACACGGTGACTTCTTCTTTGCACATTGCAATCTGATCTGTTAAAAGTTTGGGAATTTAAAGTTACTTCTGAATCAGATTGGGAAGTATTTATTATTTCATCATTAGGATCTGTTTCTATGTTAAAGGGTGTATTTGATTTTCTTATATGCTTTCTATTACGTCTTAGAATTTTACCAAACTGGTCTTTCACAAAATAGGACCTAGGATGTAACTTATGTTTAGAGACTATTACAGCAGGTTCCCATGTTTTGTTTTTAAAATTCAGTATCCTAACATTTTCTTTTTGCTTAAGCTCAGATAATGGGTGAGCAGTTTTGTCATAATAGAATTTTTGAATGTTTTGCCTCATAATTAATTTTTCTCTAATATTATTAAACAATTCAGCATTTAGTAATTTGTTGGATATTGGCAATTTTGTTTTTAACCTACGATTAAACATAATTTGAGCAGGAGATAGATTCAGACCTGATATTGGGGTATTTCTATATTCCATCAATCCTACAAAATAATCTTTCCTATCTTCCTTTGCCTTTCTCATAATACCTTTTGCAATACCAACAGCTCTTTCTACCATCCCATTACTTGGAGAATAGTGAGGACTAATAAAAGCATAATTAAAATCCCAATCACTTGCAAATTTCTTATAAATGTAGCTATTAAATGGTATATTATCAGAAATTACAGTATTAGGTACACCAAATCTAGAAAAAATTGATTTAAGTTTAGTTATTACCTCGTCTGCACATTTATTTGCAAGTTCAATAATTTCCATCCATTTTGAATAATAATCCATTACAATTAGATAACTAACATTACCAAAGTCCATTATATCAACTCCTATCTTTTCGAAAGGTCTAAAAGGAACTGTGTGAGGTTTTAATGGCTCTTTACTATTAGCTTTTTTAAATTTCTCACATATCCCACACTGTGAAACTTCATTTTCTATATCAGAGTTCATCCCTGGCCAATACATTATTTCTCTAGCCCTTCTCTTACATTTTTCTATCCCAAAATGAGCTTCATGTATTAGTTGTAGCATATCTCTTCTCAAACTATAAGGAACAATTAATTTTTCATTCATAAATAACAGCCCTTCATTAATGTAAAGATCATTTTTAACTTTATAATACAATTTTACACTATTATCTACTTTTTTACAAGATTGAGGCCATCCCTCTTGAATATATTTTACAACTATTTGCAATTCTGGATCTAATTCAGTTTCCCTTTTAAATTGCATTATTCTCTTTTCACTCATGGGTAAATGTTTTGAAATAGCATGCACAATATTTAACATTTCAGGATCATCATTTACAGTTTCATTAACAAGAAATGCACGCGATAGAGTATCAGCGAGAAACATTTGAGTGCCTGGTACATAATTAATTTCAAAATCATACTTCAATAATTTTAAAACCATTCTTTGCATTCTAGAAGATATTTTATGCATAGGTTTCTTAACAATTGCCATTAGGGGTCTATGGTCACTTTGTACAATCACTTTACGCCCATATACAAAATTATGATATTTCTCAAATGAAAAAACTATTGCCAATAATTCTTTCTCAATCTGTGCATAATTTTTTTCACTTTTTGTTAAACTACGTGAAACAAATGACACAGGTTGTCCTTTTTGGATTAGACAAGATCCCAGCCCATCTTTTGAACTATCACATTGTATCACTAAAAACTTTTAAAATTGGAGTTTTAGTTAACAATTCTTTAATGTTTTCAAATGACATTTCTTGTTCCTTTCCCCAATTAAACTCTACATTTTCATGAATGATTTCTCTTAATGGAGCAGTAACTTTAGATACATTGGGTATGAATTTTGAAAGAAAATTTATCATGCCTAACAATCTCCTAACTTCAGTTTTTGATTTTGGTGTTGGCATCTCAACAATTGCTTTTATATGATCTGGGTCAGGTTTTATTCCTGATTTAGATATAATTTGACCAACATACTTAACTTCTGATACCCTGTATTGTAGTTTATCTGGATTAAACTTTATGTTTACAGATCTAGCTCTTTCGAGAACCTTCGACATGATTGCATCATGCGAGGCTTCATCATTTCCTGCAACAATAATGTCATCAAAATAAATCTCTACACCCTCAATATCCCCAAAAAGCTTTTGATTTCTTTTCTGAAAAATTTCAGGTGCAGATGCAATACCAAATGGCATTTTATTGAATTTGTACCTTCCAAATGGTGTATTAAATGTGCAAATTTCAGAGCTAACTTCATCTAGTGGAACATGCCAAAAACCATCTTTTAAATCTACAACAGAAAATATTTTTTTACCTTCTAATCTGCTAATAATATCATCTGCAGAAGGAATTTGATAATGTTCTCTCTTAATTACTTTATTTAGGTCCCTAGGGTCTAAACATAATCTCAGATTTCCATTCGGTTTTTCTACAATAACCAAACTTTGTACCCAATCAGTAGGTTTATTTACTTTTGACACAATTTTTTCTTTTTCTAATTTATCCAAAGTTTCTTTTAATTTAGGCTGTAAAGCCTGAGGAACTCGCCTTGGTGGGTGAATTACAGGTATTGCATTATCCTTCAAAGTAATGTGATATGGTTCATCTGGAAATTCACCTGTCCCTGTAAATACATCTTTATATTGCTTAATTAGCTCATTTTTACTTATTTTACTACATTCTATAGCATCAATTCTTTCTATTAACTTTAGCTCCAAACAACCTTTTAACCCTAATATTGGTTTGGATTTAACATTTACAACATAGAACTGCAAAGGAATATTTTTGAGTTTACTAGTAGAGCAATTAATTATGATAGTACCTTCTGGCTTCAATTTAAAATTACCATATGCAGTTAAAGATAGATTAGTTTCACTGAGCTTTGGTTTAACCTTAACAATATTCAAAACATACAATGGTAAAATATTTACTTCAGCACCAGTATCAAGTTTAAAATCAACTTCAAAATACTTATCATTTACATTTAATGTAACACTTTTATACCATGTTTCACTTACTATTTCAACATTCTTATTCATAGAGTCACTATTTAGTTCATTTTCCTGTACTTTTTCGGTAACAGAATCGATGTAACTTTCCAGTTCATTCTCTGGAACTTTCATTTCATGAATGTTCTTTGAGTTCTGGAAACATTTAACAGCAAAATGGTTTTTCTTATTACATTTAGTACACACCTTTCCATATGCTGGACACTCGCGAGGCTTGTGCTTCCGCCCACACTTTTTGCACTCGTAATCTTGTGACGACTGTTTCGGTTGAATCTGCCTTCTATTTCTCTTGACACTGTTTACTGTCGCTGCTGTTTCTTCTTTCATGCTGCGGAGCTGCTCTCGACTCGTTTCAGCTGCACGGACTATTTCAATAGCCTTTTCAAGTCCCAGACCCGATTCACGAAGAAGACGTTCTTTTAATCCACTGTCCCTAATTCCTAGGACGATGCGGTCGCGAATCAGTCCATTTTCTTGCTCCTCAAATTCGCATGTTGACGCTAACGTTTTCAGCTGCGTTACGTAGCATTCAATAGCCTGGCCCTCTTGCTGGACGCACGAAAAGAATTTATACCGTTCATAAACGACATTCTGCCGTGGTGAACAGTATTCTTCAAATTTCTTTAGAATCTCAGAATAATTTTTTTGACTTTCAGGAGGCTCAAATTTGAATGTGTTGAATATTTCTAGTCCTACGCTTCCAAGTAGATTGAGAAGGATTGCGATTTTTATTTTATCAGCACGTTCGTCTTTTTCCGTGGCGAGCAGATAATTTTCCAGTTCCTGTCTCCATTTTCTCCACTTTTCTTTCACATTTCCAATGGAGAACTTCAAAGGAGCAGGTGGTCTGAACGTATCCATCATGCACGTGATTTAAGAACGTGGAGTATGTTCAACAGAAATCCAATTTCATCGTAAATCTTCCTGACACCATGTCATTGCTGGTATATGTTAAGTGTTCTGAAGAGCACTTAACATATACCAGCAATGACAAGATGTCCATAACTGGAAGCTAACAGAATCATTTCCTGTAATACAACATGTTTCTATGGCTATGCTATTTTATAATGATCACAATTTTTATTGAAATGCTGTATAATGGTTACCAATAGCATAAATTGCATGAATTAGCACTGGCATGCGAGTAACTTATCTTATTTTCCTAAATCTATCGTATCCTGAAAATCTGTTGCTTTTCAACAGAATTAGAATTATCACCCCATTCCTCCATTTTCCACTATTTTTCAGTTTTTAAGGATAAAAATTAAATACAAGGACATTTCAAAGGCTATGAAAAAGAAACGAGTAAGATACCCGAGTTAAAATAACTTTTTATTGCTTTCAAATTATATAACAGTAATAACACAATGCATACATAAAATTTTTTTTAAAATAAAAGATGACAAACTTCGTTTTTACCTTTAGCTGCAGCATTTCCACCAGCCCAACCACCAGCAACACAGATCAATGCATCGACTTTCTCTTGATTTAGTACTTCCTGTACACCAGAAAGCACTTCAGATTCTTGATCAACCCATGATTCATTGGGTTTCACAATAACATTGGCATTGGCCTCTTCATTTGCTGACATATCAATAGAGCCAACCCACTGTAGAAAAAAATAAAACATATAAGAGCAGAGAAAAAGGCAAATTTGTAGCTTTAAAATAGTATTCCTTCAATTACTATACTAAACAGAAAATATAAAAGAATATGTAACAGAAATGTATGTCACACAAATGTTACTCCATGTAACAGAAATATTCTTTACTTAACTCCAAATTTTATGGTGTATTCTAAAATGTCTCATTTAAAATTACAGTAACTTTGAAGGCAGTTCCAGATTTTGGAGGCAATAATTAATAAAAAATTGAATAGCATAAAAAGAATATTTTATATAATATACGTATTATTAAAATAATATGTTATAAAAGAACAATTTTAATTCAGAAGTTTCTTCCATTTTGAAAAAAAAATTAAATTAATATCACAAACAAGAAAATTTTCACAAGATTTAAAAGTTTCCAAGATTATTTTAAGTTAATACTTCATTCTGTTTATCAGAATGTCACAAGACCATATTACAGGCACATTAAAAGCTGTGCTAAAGGGGTGGGAGGGAGGGGAAGATATTGGCTCTTTTAATGTGGAAATCAAAAAATACTTTTCCTTCAAAGATGAGTAAAAATATATTTAAAATTGAGTTTTACATCTTAGCAATTCATTAAAAAATTAAAAATGAAAATACAAAACACACAACAGACACAGATTCTTTTTAATCTTCAAAAGAAAGTTTCTAAAAATTTATAATTTTTTCATTTTTGTCCGACTAGTTGCATGACAATATAAATCTAATTTTTAATAAAAAAAATGAAAACATTCTTCCAGTGGAAAATTTAATACAATAAGTACCCTTATATAAAAAGATTATTATATCTTAAAAGCAATCTCGATCTACTCTTCACGTCACTCATTGTGTCCTTTTGCTTGGGAAAACTTTCACAGCTCTATTTTTACCAGATAAATTTTGACACGAACCTGAAGTTAAAAAATAAATAAGAAAATGAATCATTCATAATTTGCTGCAGCAAGAATTTTAATGAAATCTTTTCTTAACTATTTTCACTTATAAATCATAAAGAAGTTGAAAGAAATAGGCTAATGTAAAAAATTTCTCGGCCCTAATATTTTTCTCTCCAACCCCATTTAGGGTTGCAACCCACAGTTTAAAATGTCCTGATCTAGCCTAAATATATTACAAAATAGCAATAAGTGTGTAACATCACCCTTTAAATAAACCAAAAATAAACACATCTAAAATAGACTAATCAGTAAATTACAAAAATTTGAAGAATAATTATCTTGCTAGTGATCATAGATTTTAATCTGGATTCAATACACAATAGGGATATTACCAAAAAAATAGTGAATCAACAGATTTTGAATACATTTGGGAAGCTTGGTTAGGGACCTTATAAGATAATTTCTAATCTGATCATTAGGATGCTAGGGACTATTTTACTAGAATCGGAGGTATAGTTAAAGTTGCCATAATTATCAAGCATTGATATACGGGACGTTGAAGTGGTAAATAAAAAAAAAAAAAAAAAACATGAAAAAAGGTTAGGGAATTGTTTATATAAAATCTGATAAAAAAATCAATAAAGCTTAAGCAATCTAGAAAAATAAGCACATAGAATAATAAAAAAGTTGTAAGGCTAATCCTTTTTAGCCCAGTCATATTTTTAAAATGATTTTACTTTCTTAATTATATCATTTTCTTCTTTCACACAATTATAAAATTGGACCATTTTAAAATTATAATGACAAATCAAAATTGCTTCAAACAGCGTCTCCACTGGCAATCTGTTTCTTTTGTCCAACCATCGAGTTGATATTAGGGAAAATATTCTCTCCACATTTGCATTATGGGCTAGAATAGCAAATACATACAGTTAAAGCTTAACTAACCGGCATCCTCGGGAAACGCCGATTTCCGGATACCTGAAAAGTCCGGATAGTTGAGTGTGGCGGGGCATCGGGGATGGGTGTACCTTATTTACTGATTCTGTCCCTTTACCTTGTCTTTTTTTTATGGTTGTCAATTTCGTTTTTAGGTCTGATTTTTGGCGAAAGGTGAGGAACTTTTTTCAGTTCTCACTCTTTGACCCCCCCCAAACAAGTCTGTGTACATCACTGTACTGTATATTGCTTTTTTCCCCCTTCTATTCCCCTCTGTGCGGAGCGGACGTTGCATTCCAGAAATAAATTGTCCGCGTGAATGGAATGGCGCGGCCGTGTGAGTACTAAATTTTGGCGAGGGGATGTAAAATTTTTAGAATTTTTTTTTTTAAATTTTTCTGGTTAGTTGAGTTTTCCAGATACTTGAATGCCGGATAATCGAGAATTTACTGTATACGTATGGCTTTATTAGACATGACTTCGGATCAATATAAGGGAGCAAATGGGATAAATAGTAATATGGGACCGAGTAGTAAAATACGGTGACAGTCCCATATATAAGGGACGTAAGGCAACCCATATATACAGGTCTAGGAATAGTGGAGCCAGAACACCATTTCAACACTGCTTTTTTTGTATGAAAAATAAATAACGAAAATTTGTCATTTGAAAATTTTGTAAACTCTTAAAAAGAGTGTGATTTTTGTCACCTAGGTTAGAGAGTTCTGGCACTGTTTAATTTGTGACTATACCACTGGCAGACATGACACAGGCTTGGAACAAAAAAAGCTGAACTTCATAAATAATGAATTGTGCCAAACATAAATACCGAAAAGTAAAATAAGTATATAATTAATCTAACAAAATAAATAAATTTATACAAAAAGTGCTTAAGATATTAAAAATATTGTAGAATTATTATATAATGAAAAATTAAGAATGATAAAATCCCATGCTGAAAAAGCGGAAATCCGCATTTCCGTGGAAATGTGTCATGTCTGCACTGGCTATTCTTACATAAATGGAGTAAACATTAATGCAAGGTAGAAATATTTTATCCAACATAACTCAATGCAAATAAAGTCAAACAAATGCTTTTATAAAAGACTAGACGCCTTCGACAACCAGCTGGTTCGTCCATATAAGAGCTTATAACTTAAAATGATTCAGTTATATTAAAAAATGCAACATATGTAGGATGTTTGAAATAGTTATTGTTTATTTAATGTCAATAATTTGTAAATAAAGATATTTATCCAATGAAGTTATTTCTGCTTTGAATTTTTTTTAATGTAATAAACTGTCATTTTTGGAAGAAAGAAAAAAACCATCTGAAAATTCAAAAACAAGTAAATTGAGTAAAATGTCAAGAAAAAATGAATTTTTCGTTTATTTTTTTAGATAAAACAATTAGTTCCAAAATCAAAAATGAAATAGTGATACATCCAATATGAAATAGTAAAAAAAGATCTTTAGATGCATAAATTCAAATTTCCAAGTTTCCAGTTCATAAATAAAATTTAAAGTTCAGAGAACAGCAAATGAATGCAGTTTTTAGCTGCTTATGCTCAAATATTAATTTGAAATTGCTGTTACAATTTGAAATGCCCTTTATTTTTGATAAAATGGTATAAAAATAAAAAAGGGATTTTTTAAAATAGAAAGGTAATAAACTCTATAATTCGTGCCAATATTAGACAGTCTTTAAAACATCATCAATCATATGCAATCAGAAAACATTGTAAATTTTATGCATAAAAACGTTTATAACAAGGAAAAGCGAATTTGATGTTTCATTATCTGCTTCGCTCTGATTGTAGTATTCTAATTGAGTTTGTTGAAGGATTGGTAAAGCATGTATAATTTGAAACAGTTTTGTAAAAAGTCACTTGAAGTTATAAAAGTTTGATAAAATTCCGCAAAAAAAGTCACATAGCATTAAGTTTAATATCAGAGGAAAGGTCACTTTTAATATTTCAAAATGGAATAGAAGTGGTTTACACATAAAATGAGTTTAAAAATCTTTGAAAATTGTAAACAATCAGCATTTAACTTAACATAATCAATTAAAACATAGTTTAAAATTTAGAGGGAAAAAATTTTTTGTGGTAGTGAATTGTGAATCTTTTTGCTAAAGCCAACCGCGGAACACCCCGCCTCCTACTCCAGGTACAGGTGAATTGCTTCCACATCATCTTGAAGAAGAGGGTAAACTATCTCCCCCCCTGGAAGTTATTTATGAAAAAATGGTCGAAAATGAAAAAAATTACGTAATTTTTAAATAATTAAAATTTGAATAAAAAATTGAAAGAAATAGCTCAGAGGTGCACATTCCCACCCTCCAAAGTATACCTGTACCAAATTTGGTAGCTCTAGGTTCAACTGTCTGTTCTGTAGACTACCAACAGACAGACACACAAGCATTCATCTTTATTAGTATTAGAGATGAAAGTATATTTTATTGAATTATTTCTCATTTATCATCATTCCAATAGTAAAGAAATTAATAAAATAAAGGAACTGATTCCATTTTAAGGAGAGTGTAAATTAGAAAAAGTTACAAATGAAACATTAATTCTTTTACGAAAATTCCCCAACAGGGAAAATGTGTAACAAAATTCTAAATCATGCCTGATAAGAAGTCATTGTCATACCATGTATATCATGTTGATCAGATTTCCTACTCATTATGCATGCAAGATAGTGGTAACTGAGAGTAGAAGTGTTCAGGATTTTAAATTATATTGATTTTATATCCATTCCACAATCTCTGTAATCATGATTTTTCCATACTTCTTTTCTTTCAGTTAAAACTACTTTCCAGATCAAACCATGATCATTTTACATGAAGAACAAAAAAATATGCATCTTGGTTAATTAAGACCAGATTCTTGATTGCAATTCCTAGAAAAAAACCTACATGGAATACTTATTGAATTAGCATTAAAATGGAACTCCTAAAAGGATCTCACTAGGAGTACGCTAGACAAAGTTTAAATCATGAAAGTACAAGAAAAACTTGAGTTGGCAAGATATTTTGTGACTCACTTCTCATAATTTTATAAAAGTGAAATTAAACAGGAAAACTGATGTGAAGATCATTAAAGCATGAAATAGCTGATTTTTGCTAAAAGATTTTATCTCATACATCCCACCCTTAGGAATCTAAGATAAATTATCAGATATTTTTTTCATTCCTATAAAGCTAATCCAATTTAATTAAAAATTTATGAACTATTAATAAAGACAAAATCTTACAGTGTAAAAATTATTCTATTTCCAAATAAATGCATGCATAATTTCAGAGTATATATTGAAAATCTGTTAGGAAAAATTCATACGATTTGTAAATTATTTTATTCTTGAATGAATGTGCATTTATTTCAGAACACATATTACACGAAACATTCTACTACAGTAGGTAACAAAATAATGTTTTACGAATTATCCATCACTTTGCAAATAACTCTATAAATAAACAAAAATTAGCTAATTATAAGAAAACTCTTGCTAAACAAAATCAAGCTATGATTGAAAATTATCATACCCAGTTCCGTGCTTTAAAATGGGAAACAATTGTGCTCCCCAGGGCACCTTTTCCTCCGTACACAAGAACTCGTCCGGCATTTGCGCTCATTCTTAGATAATTTTACAAAACGTTAGAATTAATACTTATAAAGAGGGTTACAAATACTTATAATCTGAAGATTTACTGTTATAAGCCGCTTTTCCGTTTTACAGCGGCAAGAGATAAACCCGTAAAGATTTATGGGTGGCAACAAATCGTCCTTTATGTCACACAGGAAGAACAAATTTATTCTGTTTGATCAGCAAGATTTGGAAATCTTGCAGTTGATCACACGTCAGTCAACAGCGATAATTTATTTGATTAATTCAAATCCAGAAGGAAATTTCATCATCCCTCAGTTTCTCGCAGACCGACGATTCCGATTAATTCAGTTTCGTTATCGCCTATCGGAAATCTTGCAAGCTGCTCTA
>BGPR01031672.1:7653-17915 GCA_013235015.1 Araneus ventricosus | reverse complement strand
AGGAGTTATTGTGTTCACAAATATGCGTTTATACGGACAGTCAACCCTTTGAAGGATTTGGCCCTAACTTTGATAAGGACCAACATTCCTGATGATAAAAACTGTGTAGCAGATTTTATTCATCTAGCTATTTAAGTTTCTCAGTTATCGTATTCACATGAACACTGACAGACAGACTTCCCGCAGAGGGATTTTCTCCAAAATTTGACAGAAACCTACAAATTATGTTTGAAGATCACATACCAAATTTCATCCCTGTAGCTCTAATAATTCCAAAATTGTGTTTTTCGGACTCGGGAGGTGTAAAATTTGGAGATTACAATGCTTTCTCGAGTTCGAATTTTTTGACGATTGCAATATTTTCTCTTTACATACTTCGTATACGAGAAAATAAAACAGCGAGAGTGGTCTCCCCTAAACTTCCTTGTATACTTCGCCAAAAATGTGCTGTTTCTCCTCTCCCTGCGTGGATAAAAAAAATTTCTATCCTACTGCATCCCAGAATCCAATGACTATCGGAAGGTTTTTCATTGTAGATTATAGTGATTGTAAAATATTTAGGTAAAGAATCAAATTCCCAAAGAGATGCGCACCGATTAAAACGCATTTATCTCACCACTCTTTCCGGCTCAAGGACAAAGTGACGTAATTCGCTCAACAGCTTCCGCGTGCATAGAGATTGTTACGAGTACGCATGCGCATGGAGAATCGGATTAGGAAAATTAATTATGCAATTTGTAAGCCTTTTTTCAACCGATTGGAACAAAATTTGGGCACAGATCTATAATTAATGTTAGCAACCGTCATACCAATTTTTATTTATCTAAGCCAAAGGGTTTAAGAGATATAATTTCTACAAGTATGCGATTATACAGCGCGACAGACCATCAACCCTTCGACGGATTGGGCCCAAACTTTGACATGGACTTGCATTCATAATTATAAAACTGTGTACCAAATTTTATCCTAGTTATTTAAGGTTTTAAGTTATAGTGTTCACATGACCGCGGACAGACAGACTTCACATAGACGGATTTTGTCCAAAATTTGATAGAAACCTACAAATTATGTGTAAAGATACCATACCAAATTTCATTCCCGTAGCTCTAATAGTTTTCGAGTTATCGTGTTCACAGACAGACACACAGACATAATTCCAAAATTGTGTTTTTCGGACTCAGGAAGGTCTAAAACGTGGAGATTCGTCAAAATGTCGAGTTCGAATTTTTTTGACGATTACAATACTTTTTCTTTGTATACTTCGTATACGAGAAAGTAACCAGCGGGAGTGGTCTCCCCTAAACTTTCTCGTATACTTTCTAAGTGGAGATTCGTCAAAATCTCGAGTTCGAATTTTTTGACGATTACAATACTTTCTCTTTGTATACTTCGTATACGAGAAAGTGAAACAAACCAACAAACCTGAAATCAAATATCTCTGTTGCCACGTTTCCAAAAAATATTACTTTGAAGCAGGTGAGATAAAATAGGCAATGAAATGAATACTAAAGCGAAAATTCTGCTTTAGAATTGAATTCCCAAGAAAACAATTTATACTACCACAATCGTAACAATTGCAACAGCTCGTAAATAAAAGATTTGCTGAAATAATGAGATCGGTTTGAATTTTATTTACAACAATAAAAAATTTGTTACAATTCATGTTTGAGAACATTATTTATTGTTGTAAATAAAATTTACAGCAATAACAGATTGCTACCAGTACTTTGCACATGAGAATCGGATTAAAAGAAATTGAATATGCAATTTGAACGCACCTTTTTGACGGATTTGGCCCAAAATTTAATATGGGCCTACATTCATGACGATAAAACTGTGTACCAAATTTTATCCATCTAGCTATTCAAGTTTTTGAGTTATAGTGTTCACATGACCGCGGACATACAGACATACAGACTTCCCGTTGACGGATTTTGTCCAAAATTTGATAGAAACCTACAAATTATGTTTAAAGACCACATACCGAATTTCATCCCCGTAGCTCTAATAGTTTTCGAGTTATCGTGTTCACAGATAGACACACACAGAGAGACAGACACACAGACATAATTCCCAAATCGTGTTTTTCGGACTCAGGGAGGTCTAAAACGTGGAGATTCGTCAAAATCTCGAGTTCGAATTTTTTGACGATTACAATACTTTCTCTTTGTATACTTCGTATACGAGAAAGTAAAAAATGAATCAAGTGAATCTAAAAATTTATTGTGTACTATTTATTTAAAAGTTAAAAAAAACAACGGTGGAATTCGGAGCATTTTAACCGCTTAACTTAACAGCCCGAGAATACTCGTGCATCGAATTATCGCATTTTTGGTCTTAAAACTAAAATTTAATCATTAATTATCTTTATAATTTGACACAAAAATTACCTAGAATCCATAAACATCTCAAGTATTATATGCCTTCTGAGGTGAATAAAAACGACAACCGCTTTCCAAAACAGAAGGGAGCATCTGATTAGATAGCAAAGAAAATTATTAAGTTAAGTGGATTATCAAATCCGGGACTAAGACTCTCACATTGGGACTGTGCCGTCAAATTCGAAACCTACATAGTGCCACTTTGTCTCAAATCAAGGCACACACAGTGAGCAAATCTTTGCACACCGGATAAGATTCCCCGCTGATTAGTTTCGTTGATGACAAAATAAATTCCTGCGGATGAGTTGTACAACTTCAGTTGTTACCCATCCCGACTCAGCAGAAGTGAGTCATCGTGGCGTAGCGACGATGGACTCTTCCATCCGGATGAGGCTCTGGAAGGGTGCGCTCGTCCATTGGTCGTTTTTGAAGTGATGATGCTGGCACACCCCTTTTTTATTTATGCAATTAATTGGCCAAAACGTGAGAGTTTGTAAAACAGGGTGGATTTAGGAGATAAGAGGAACAAAAATAACACTTTCCAGAACGAAAGGAAAGATTGCTGGCTTTCTTTCCCTTGGGAACAGTATTTGAAGCATTCAGGATTCAGGAATATTTAGGTGATAACAGTGGCGAATCTAGGATTCCGATCTGGGGGGTTGGTCATAAAGACTTTGTATTGTCGTGATGAATGTCAAACCTCAAGGCTAAAGTAAACCAAAACTCTTTAACTTTACAGACTTTACTCATCTGACAATAAGAATCATAAATGCAATACTTTCGATAATTTAATAAAAATTACGATGAAATAACTAGCCAAAAAATGTCTTCGACCGTGTCAAAGCTACAAGTACAAGTGGAATGTCTAGAAAAGTAGGAAAATTTTCGAGCCTGCCAAGCTAGAAAGCAATGTTGAAACGTTTTTATTATTTTGTTAAAGAGAGAAATTAATAAAAAACAGTTGTAATGATGTTAAATAAAATCAAGAATTCTGGCTTGGCTCGGAGAGGGGGACTGTAGCCCGATAGCCCCCCCGGATTCGCCACTGGGTGATAACAATTTTACAACATAGTTGAAACGTTGGGTTCTTCTCTGTGGCTTGATGTTGCCGTTTTGTTGAATCAGTAGAATTGCTATAATTTTTTGAGTCCAAATCCGGGCACGGAAAAGGGTGCTCCAGATTAAGCCCTGTAGGGGTCATACAAGTTTCGCCCTCCCTTCTCCTTCCCAATTTCCAAAATCAAATTTTACAATTAATTTTCATTTAATCTTTAGACAAGCAGTTTTTAAGTTCAGTACAACCTCAGCAATCCGAACTAATTGAGGCTGACCGGGAAATTCGGATAATCCGGTAAATCCGGTAAAATATTCTCGTTATACCAAATGCAGCAGACAGGGCCGGATTCATACATTTCTACTCCCTAGGCCAAAACATATTCTGAGCCTCCTCCCCTCTCAAAAAAGTTAATATATAATTTTCAATTTAATGTACAATAGTTTATTTTTGAAACATATAAGCACTTGACACAATCTTTGAATCAACACATTAAAAAAACATTCCATCGAATTTCTCGAAATCGTCTGAAATACCTAATACAATTTCTTCGTTTACGCTTTCATCCTCGAATAGGCTTGAAGGGCCGTTGAAGTAATCAGATCTTATTAAATCTCTTTCTATATAAAAAAAGTGTAACAGTGTGCAAAAGACAAAAATGTATAACTCAATATAATTTAATGTAACGAATGTAATTTAAAAAAACATCATTTTATATAGCCGTTTGTAAATAGCACTAAAGCATATTTCTAGGGGATTTTAACTTTACGTTTATTGATGAATTTTTACGAAAGAATCGTTATCATAAAGGATTTCTTAACAAAAATTTATTTTTATACTGGTTGGGTCTAAAACTAAAAATCGTAAACCAAAATTTTCCTGTATAAAATTTGATGCTGCTGAGTACCCCAAAACACCTCCATACATTTTCGAATTTATATCCTTTCGGAAATAGAAAATTTGGAAAAACAAGCATTATTCTTTCTCTCATTGTTGCCCTTCTGAATATAATAAAGAATATTAGATATAAAGAAAAGAAAGAGAAGCAAGAATTATGGCATCATAACTATCCTACCTTTAATTAGACAGTCAAGTACGTCTGAAACCTAGGCGCCACTGAACTCGGCTAGCCGTGTCCAGCAATTAACATCAAAAATCACACTTATGTCAAATTTAATGACCTCTATCCTGCCTTTTAGACTCAAAAGACAGGTTCAAAAACACCGCAGATGGATTTTAGACACCAACCTTTCCTCTTTACCAGCCGTGGTTTGAGAACTAAGCAGAAATTTCCCTTTACGTCTCATTATTTTCCGACGAGCTGTTTTTGGTTGGGATTTCCCTTTCCCTAAATTTCAGGTTTTTGGCGCCGGACAACAAAAATTATGGATTTTAGCGGAAAAAGAATCGTTTTTACAGATTTCTTTGAATCTGGAGAGGAGTGCCCCCCCCACATAGTCAAAAGAAAAATATATCTAGCCTTCAGGTATTCCGTGATGTATCATTCGAGAAGATAGCATTCTAAGCGGTATCTTTGTGTCTTGGGGCATTTCCAAACAAGGGCCCCTTCTTCAGGCCGCCTGGCTGTGGTTCTGATAATGCCGAAATGGCTGACTTCGAAGAACAGTCACTTTCTTTTTTACTGCTCAAAAATTCTACGAAACCAGGGGCTTTCGAAGCGAAAAATTTGCAGTTAAATGCCATTCATTCATTTCCATAAGCATGTCCCTAGCACCTAAGACCTGTCGTATGTAATTCGAATTTGGATCTATCGGAAAGAATATTTCAACATGCGTTTTGTTCTATGTCTAGGTTTTTATTTAATTTCAGCATAAAGTTGTTATCACATTATGCAGTTGAAAAGCCAAAAGCAATTGCAAACTTTAAAACATATTAAGGAGATTTGAACTTCAATCCGAAACATCGTAGCATGACTATGATTTAGGCCTAGAGTTGCCATAATTTCCAAGCATTGTTACGGGACGTGTAAGTGCTAAATAAATAAGACATGAAAAAGTAGGTAGGTAATGATTTATTGCCCCTAGCATAAGCATCTAAGATCTGTCGTAGGTAATTCAAATTTGTATCTATCGGAAAGAATATGTCAACATGCGTTTTGTTCTATGGCTAGGTTTATTTACTTTCAGCATAAAGTTGTTATCACGTGATGCAGTTGAAATGACAAAAGCAACTGCAAACTTCAAAAAATATTAAGGATAATCGAACTTCAGTCCGAAACCTCGTAGCATGACTATGATTTAGGCCCAGAGTTGCCATAATTGCCAAGCACTGATACGGGACGTGTAAGTGCTAAATAAATAAGACATGAAAAAGTTGATAGGTAATGATTTATTGTGCCTAGCATAAGCACTTAAGATCTGTCGTAGGTAATTCAAATTTGTATCTATCGGAAAGAATATGTCAACATGCGTTTTGTTTTATGGTTAGGTTTATTTACTTTCAGCATAAAGTTGTTATCACATTATGCAGTTGAAAAGCCAAAAGCAATTGCAAATTTTAAAACATATTAAGGATAATCGAACTTCAGTCCGAAACATCGTAGCATGACTATGATTTAGGCCTAGAGTTGCCATAATTGCCAAGCATTGATACGGTACATGTAAGTGCTAAGTAAATAAGACATGAAAAAGTAGGTAGGTAATGATTTATTTTGCCTAGCATAAGCACTTAAGATCTGTCGTAGGTAATTCAAATTTGGATCTATCGGAAAGAATATGTCAACATGCGTTTTGTTTTATGTCTAGGTTTTTATTTACTTTCAGCATGAAGTTGTTATCACGTTATGCAGTTGAAAAGCCAAAAGCAATTGCAAACTTTAAAACGTATTAAGGAGATTCGAACTTCAGTCCGAAACATCGTAGCATGACTATGATTTAGGCCTAGAGTTGCCATAATTGCCAAGCATTGTTTACGGGACGTTTAAGTGCTAATTAAATAAGACATGAAAAAGTAGGTAGGTAATGATTTATTGTGCCTAGCATAAGCACTTAAGATCTGTCGTAGGTAATTCAAATTTGGATCTATCGGAAAGATTATGCCAACATGCGTTTTGTTTTATGGTTAGGTTTATTTACTTTCAGCATAAAGTTGTTATCATGTTATGCAGTTGAAAATCCAAAAGCAATTGCAAATTTTAAAACATATTAAGGAGATTCGAACTTCAGTCCGAAACATCACTATGATCATGCACTATGATTAGCATGACTATGATTTAGGCCTAGAGTTGCCATAATTGCCAAGCATTGATACGGGAAGTCTAAGTGCTAAATAAATAAGACATGAAACCAGCGGGAGTGGTGTCCACTAAACTTTCTCGTATACTCCTGACACATGTAGAGAAAAAAAATAAGCTAAAAGGCAGTAAAACGAACAAGAACTCCTAACGCAGTGGAAAAAAAATAATCGAAACGTCATACTACGATTTCCGAAGGTCGTCCAACGAGCAAGTCGAATTAGAAGCCGGCGGGAATGCCAATAGGGCTGTGTGTAAGATAAAGAAAACGAAATTTGCAATTTGAACGCCTTTTTTCAACCGACTGACACAAAAATTGGGCGCAAATCTGCCATTAAGGTAAGAAGGCCACGTACCAAATTTCATTTATCAAAGTAATTTTTTAAAGAAGTTATTGTGTTCAAAAGTATGTATATGCTCCGATATTATCGAGGAAAATTGTTAAAATTTCGATTAATTTTTAATTCAAAATCTAATATAAACACTGAAAACCCCTTTCTTAGGGAGAGAAGAAACTATCTGCCAAATTTGGTAGATTTTGGTGGTGCCAAATTTGGTAGGCCTAGGTCCAACGGTCTGCCCTGCAAAGAGTTTTGAACGATTTTTGTGCGTCGCGAGGTGGTATTTACCGAAGGTCATGTATAGATAGGGTTACCATAATTTTTTTCATTGAAATCCTGACACGGCGGGGAGGAGGTGAAAGGTATTAACATATTAATAAATTATATAGTTATTAATATATTACTAATATAGTACCTCAGATCTGTCTCTCGGTAACACTCTGACGTCACCAACATTAAAATTAGCGCCATAGCACTGCCAGACGTTAAACAGCATTATTTCATTATTGTTAGAGAACCTAAATGTCAGTAATTTTAAATTTAAAAGAGCGATTGTCGTTCTAACTTCAAATTTAATAGCTCTAAAATAGTGAAATAAAATTCGAATTTCCGTTTTTTAATAGAAAGAAGTAAATCACGTTACTGGTATATCATGCGCATGATATAGTTTGGACGCCACGATGCATCTCAATATTTATTGCAATCGTGATGATATAATTTGATAATATTATTTGGCAACGTTTGACAAGCAGAGAAGTGTTTTATTTTGATTAGAATTTCGAAAAAGGATTCCTTTGAAATTTTAACTTTTGACTTACGTTTGATAAGCTGAGAATTTCATGGTAAAATTTTATTATTGAATTATAATAAATTTTTTTAATTTTTTTGAAACTTCACATGGAATGTTGTTTGCCAAGAGTTTTTTTAAATAAAGAAATATGTAAATAAAAAAATATTTCCTGTCATAAAATAAATGTTTATTTTATTTGTTTTGAATCAATGTTAAACATGCCTCTCGCATATATATCTATTTAAACACGTCAAATTTGACGGGAAATCTCTCGAATGAAGAAGTAATTTGCACCCGTCATACCATGACGGGTGACTTTCTTGTTAAATAATAATATTCATTTAAAACATCCTGGACGTTAGGAGAAAATTATTCTAAGGATATGTGAAGTGCGCTATGTTTTCAAGTGTGATATTTTTAGTGGTTCTTTGTTAAAATTCTCATTATTTTAGTCGATGAAAAAGTAACAAATTGATCTATAACGTAGTCTGTACATGTGTCGTCAAAGTAACATGAAAATTTAACGATTCAAGTCATCTAACAGTACACTGTTATATGCTGAGCTGTGACATCACCTCCTTTATCCTACCGCAAGATGAGCAATGGATCCAAACAACACAGAGAGTTGGTTTTAGTTTCATTTAACAGAGAAAGGTGGACATGGAAGATTGCAAAAATAATTTTAGAATTTGTAATTACGGTTTAGTCACAGTCGAGTTGGGAAGTTAGTGAAAATCACGAAGAATTTTACATAGATAGAGTCGCATAGTCACACTAGACTAATAGTCACTATAGACTATAGAATTAATAGTCACTATAGACTATAGAATTAATAGTCACTATAGACTATAGAATTAATAGTCACTATAGACTATAGAATTAATAGTCACATAGAGCTACTTTAGTCACAAAAAGTCACAGTTGAGTAAGGTAAGTGAGTTTACGCCCCTCAATCCCAGCTGCCGTTTCGCAGAGACAGCCTACCGTCGAATTTTTTTTTCTCTATAGTGCTCTGAATAGAGGTACAACAGAACCTCTATTCGATTATCTGGACCTCTATTAACCGAGGTTTCTGTTATACGAGCCGGTACCAGAACATCGAACTGTGTTTTAATAAAATCGACAAAATTTTCAGAAAAGGGTATAAAGTCGACATTGGAGTCGATTTCTGCTATTTAACGGCTTGCATAGGGAAGTGATAGCTTATAACTCAATTATTTAAAGGGTGGAAAAATAAATAAATGAAAACAGAATTCCATTCTTAAGCACTTCAATAGCAATGTGAGCAAATTCCTTGCTTTTTCATGAACAAAAATGGCACTGCAAATGTGTCGGAAAGTTTTGCGATGCTGAGCGGGGAAAAATATTCACACTCTTGAACAACATTCTTAATGAGAAAAGTCTTAAAGAACCTTCGGGAAAATGAAAAGGAAACAGCAAGAATCTGAGCGGGGGAAATTATTCACACTCTTGAACAACATTCTTCATGAGAAAACTCTTAAAGAATATTTGGGAAAATGCAAAGGAAACAGCGAAAATCAGTAATATTCGCGAATTCTCTTATCAAAACTAATTAATGTAAAAAATGCATGTAAGAATTTTGATTACTAATGGCAGAATTTGTTAAAATATTAATATGTGGTGGTATTTGAGGACTCATTTTTGCAATTCCAAATAAACAGTTGTGGAAAACTTAGTTCGAAAGAAAAGCAGTGATAATTTAAAATTTATTCTCTATTAACCGACCTTTCGATTATCCGTGATAATTATGGCCCCAATCAGCTCGGATAATCAAGGCTTCTAGTCACGTGATAGTTTGCATTCGTGATTCATTTGTCTCTAATCTGCAGATGTCGTGAAATGTAACTGCTTACTTGTCCCTTCCTCCTTTTTAGAAATCGAAACTTAATTGCCGAAATCATTCGTCATCAACTATGCAACTGTCGTAAGCAAGCCAAATAAGAACGAAACTTCATCAAGAGAGTAAATATACACAACTCAACCACAATCGCAACAATTATATTGTGGTCACGGTGACTTGACATCATATTTTGACGAATCATCACCCTGACATCATGCTGCAAGAACTTTTAGACTGAAAGTGATTAGTAGTGGGGAAAATGTTTCACTGAGTCGCGATCATTTTTACGAAAAGTGTATCATCATGCTCAAAAAATAGATGAAAAGATGAAGTTTCTTTAAGGAAATGGTTTCTCTTACTTTGGGAAAAGTATGGAAGATGAGATCGTTTTTCTGTTATTAAGCAATCAATGGAATTTAGTCGCTTTCACAAAATGCTCGACATAAAATGCAAACATCAACCGAAATGAAAGGTATATGAAAGGTAAAGGTATAAGGCTCTGTTCGCAGCTTTTTCGTAGGGGCGACTGTTCTTAGTGTTTGAGGTATTCAAATCACTAATATTCAGTGGCGAATCAAGAAT
>BGPR01031671.1:0-17915 GCA_013235015.1 Araneus ventricosus | reverse complement strand
ATGAAAAATGTATTTTTTGGCATTTTAGGATTCAAATCTCTATATATTATTTTACTAGCCGCCTTCGGCGACCAGTTGGCTCGCCCGTTTAAATTAGTTTTTATTTTTTTTTAATTTTACATTAATTACTAATTTCCCGTTACAGTTTCACTAGCGATAACTCAAGAAAGATGAGCAAAAAAATGAATATTTTATTGTATTTGGCAGATAGTAAAATATATAAAGACGTAAATTTTAAAATGTCAGCGAAACAATTCTATATGATGTATCACAGTTAACGAAACTGAAAAACTGCATTTCAAATAAAGCTCACTGAATTCATTTATCACTCATAGGTAGAATTATTGATCCTGAATATGGTCGCGAAAGCCGAACATGCTGGAGGCCCCGTGTAAGCCAGTGGGTGCCAAATTGCGTGGAAAAAGTGAGGCGTCAAAAAATTTAGAGACGTCTAAAAGACCCGGGAATATAGGGGGTAGACAATAAAATTAAAAAAATTAATTAAAAAATTAGTTAGTTTCCTGAACACTATTGCTTTTCTTGTAATTCCTAGTTTCAGGTAGCTAAATTTAAATGCAAATTTAATCTTTCCTTTAAAAAGTAGGAGGCGAATAATCCTCCTCGCCCCCTCCCCACCGACTCTCCAACACTGGTGCCAATTATGACTAGTCAGCATTTCTCCCTAGACGGTAACCCTTCACTAACCCTCCCCTCCCCTCCAGTGCTATAAATAGAACTGTGACCTTTAAGAACCGTGAGCAACGCCGCTGCTCCCTCTCGCTGTGTTTGGAAACATTTAAAAAAAATTAATTGAAATTAAATTGAACGTTTCATGGAAATAAAATTGGTGTCATTCAAAAGCTAATTTATTAAACTTTAAGATGAAGTTAAAATGATTTTTGTGTGATAATATGCTCCGAAGTTATTTCGGGAAAACGTTAAAATTTAAGGTGATTTTACCACTTTTCAATCTCCCGGGACTATAAGGGGTAGACAATAAAATTTTAAAAATTAATTAAAAATTAGATAGTTTTCCCAAACACTATTGTTTTTTTGTTATCCGAGTTTCAGGCAGATAAAATCAAATAAAAATTTAATCTTTCTCTAAATAAGTAGGGGGCGAACTGACCATCCTCTTCCCCTTCCGGTACGCCGCCACTGAGCAGCATTTCTTCATTGATCGTAAAACGTCCCACCCTCCCAGTGCTATAAATAGAACCGTGACCTTGAGGAACCGTGAATTACGCCGGTGCTCCAGAAAACAGAAGATTAAACAAAAGGTTGCATGGAAAAAAAAATTGGTGGCATTGAAAAGCTAATTTTTTTTTTAACTCTTAGGTTTTGTTAAAATGATTTTTAAGCGAGAATATGCTTAGAGGTTATTGCTGAAAGATGTTAAAATTTAAGGTAATTTTTAAGTAATTACAAATCTAATTATAATTTCGAAAACTTCCTTCTTAGTGAGCATCTACTACTCAAAAGCAACCACCTGCCAAATTTCAAATTTCTAGGACTAATGGTTTGGGAGATTTCGTGATGAGTGAGTGAGTCATTGTATTTGCCTTTTATATATACAGTAGAACCCTGGTAATCCGGACACGCGCTAATCCGGAACACTCGGTAATCCGGACGGTCCATGGAGAATGATGCAAACCCGCATCAAAGGGCAGTCAACTGCCGCCGTCACTCGCCGATGTATTGTTGTGGAATATTTGTCCTGGCCATCCTTCCGCAGAAGAACTGTGCACTGATGACGGTGAAAAAAAATCTCTTTTGTGGACAATGATTATGTTCATTCACTTACATATGTAAAACATGATACAGTATGTACATATCATGTTCATACTGTATCATGTTCATTCAATTTATCCATACAATGTTAGTTCATACAAAAATACCTTAGTACCTATACATACAATTTTTGGAAAAGTGTTTTACGTTATTTTTTAAAAACCTTGCTAATCCGGACATCCATGTGCCTGAAATCGTCCAGAATACCGGGGTCCTACTGTACTAGCTGTCATGCCCGGCGTTGCTCGGGATTAAAGTACTTTCATGTCTAATATTTTTGCTGTTAAAAACTACTTTTGTGTAGAAAATTACAATACCCAAAATTCTTTTATCTTTTGAAACGTTTTATAATTAAAATGAGAATATCAGTTGAACCAGATGATTTTTAAAAACCGCCGGTAGCTAATTTTCTCCATAAGTTATTATTATTTGTTGCTTAGGTACTCATAAATATTGCAGTATGAGAAAGATTTTAACGGATGTTTTGGGGTAATTATTTACATAGTAAATTTTTAATTAAGAAAAATCGTTCAAATAAATATGAATGAAAAATAATAAAATTAGTCTTCAACCAGAACTCTTCTAATGTGAGATAGCAACAGTTCTTCTTGTTCTTCACCAATAAAAAAAGTGTTACAAATTGTAAATTTTATACAGAATTTAATTTTTGAAAATTTTTTAAAATGAAGGCAACGAATTGGACAGAAATGAAACTTTTGTAATGAAAAGTTAATGTTTTTAACTTGAAATATGTGTAAAAATAGTTTTTATGACATAATACATATTTTCGAAAAATATCACGGAAAATGCCATATCTTGCTTAATTTCCAATTAACTGAAATTTTAATAAGATTAGGGCTTTTAAAAGTTGATGACGATCTCTTTCGTCTTATATAAAATCTTAATATAAATAAAAGTCATTGTGGCTATGTATGTGGGTATGTATGTGGCTATGTTCCACATCTCCTTTTAAACCAATGGACTGTTTTCAACCAACTTTTGTACACTTATTATTCAAGACAAGGGGAAGACACTTATGAACTTTTCAAAGTTAATTATACAGTCCGTTAATTAGAAATTAACTGAAACCATTTTTCGGCAGTAACTTCGGAGCAAATTGTCCGACAAAAAATATTTTTATGCCATCTTAAATTTCAAAATTTTAGCTTTTCAATGATACCAATTTTTTATTTCTGTGACATTTTTCCTTCAATTTTCATTATTTTTTTAAAGTTTAATAATTGTTTATTACGTGCAGACGATTTTGAAATAACGAAAATTTATAGCTACTCCGTTGCTGGGCAACGGGTTCAAGGTCTAGGTTAGACTTTGAACTAATTTACCTTTATTTCTGAAAATTTTGCTTATGTTTATAAATATCCATAAAATAAGGCAGAAATTACATATATCTGTCTGTCTGTCTGTCGGTCGGTCACAAGAACTCTTCCTTAACGGTGAACGGCAGCGACATGAAATTTACACACGACATTCTACAGCATATTTCTACGTCAAAGGTGCTATTTTCAACTTTCAGAGTTAATTAGTTTCTTAAGATATTTAATTAAATAACGAGCATTAGCCGCTTTTAAGCCGAATACTTAGACGTTTTTTGCCAATAACATCTGAAATATTTATGAGGCAACAATTATTTTTATACCATTTTAAAGAGCAGAAAATTATCGTTTTAATGATATTAATTCCATTGAGATGAAGTGTTTTCTCTAATTGTTATTAAGGTTTAAAAATATATTTTTAACGCAAATTCTAGCAATACTTTTTATTCTTATAGAAATAAATTCAAACCAAATTACTGTTTCGCGCGCGGGCTTTTGCCAGTGTTAAAGTTAATGTAAGAAAATATTGCTTTCTTTGACCATAAACAACAAAGGAGACTTTACACTTCCGGTTTCCTGTTGTCGTAGCATTTACAGCTTTTAATACGGTTACACAGTGATCCAATGACGTTAGTGAATTATTCTCTCGATGTTTTGTTTAATTTTCGCAAATTTGTAACTGATCCTAATGAATGTGTGCTAAGCTTTCAAGGCTGCTTAGTCCAGTTCCTATCGTAGGAAGAGGATAAAGGGAGGGGAAAAAAGATGTTCTAACGGTCTATCTGTCGCGAGAACTCTTCCTAAACGGTGAATAGTCTTGACATGAAATTTGCACATGCCATTCTGGGGTCCGTTCTTAGATTAAATCTACTCTTTCAAACTTTCAAAAAATTACTCTCTGACATTTAATTAAATAACGAAAATTAAGCCAAATTTCGGCGTTTTATCTCCGTTTTTCGCCAATAATTTCAAAAAAATATATTGCACGTTGATTATTTACATACCATCTTAAAGAGCAGAAATTCATCTTTTTAATGATTTCAAATTAAATGTTATGCGTTCTTTTTCTTAATTTAATAAACATTTCAAATTTATTTCATACACAATTTGTTATAATGCTTTCTGTTATTGTAATTCAATTCAAACCATTGATCGTTTTATAAAATCTTTCATTCCGGTATTTTTGCAATTTTGAAAGTTATGATAAAAATATATTTTCTTTGAATGTTAACAGGAAAGCAGAAATTTTATTTAGCTTTTCATAGCATATACCTCTTTTAATGTGTTAATTACTCTCTTTCCGCGATGCTTCATTTAATTTTACAATTTTTTAAAGATCATAATGAGTGTTTAAAATCCTTCAAGATTGTTGAGCTCACTTCCTACCAGAGGCAGAGGGCCTAAGGAGAAAAAGAAAGAATACTATGCGGTTTTTTCCGGTCAGTGACAAAACACTAAAGAGAAGAGAATTGTAGACCGGATAGTGGCAAAAAATAAAGATATGAAAGAGTTTCTGCTGTTGCCGTAGCAATGATGGGGAGGGGGAAATGGGGTACGAAAGATTACGAGATTTTTGCTAAGTGGTTCAAACTAAGGAGAGAAAAAGAAGAGTGTGTCACTGCTGGTCCAAAGGGTCAGTTGATTAACAAAAATCAACGAAAGATGCTTCCGCGAAAAATACTTTTAGTAAATTGAAAGTGTTATGAGTACTTGGACATGGAAAATATTTTTATCCCGAGCAACGCCGAGCATATCAGCTAGTATATTTATAAAAATAAGCAAAAATTTCAGAAATAATGTTTTATTAGTTCAAAGATAAACCGTTGCCTAGCAACGGAGTAGCAATAAATTTGTGTTAACTCAAAATCATCTGCAAGTGATTAACAATTTAATAAATGTTGAAAAATTAATAAAAATTGTCGAAAAAATGTCACAGACATAAAATTCATAACACTGAAAGGCTAAGAATTTTAACTTTAATATTGTATAAAAATAATTTTTTAGGAATAATTTGCTCCGAAGTTACTACGGAAAAACGGTTTCGGCTAATTTCTAATTAACTGAGCGTTTAATTAACATTTGCACTTTGAAAAGTTGACAGTAATCTTCCCCTTGTCTTAATTAATAAGTGTGCAAGTTTGGCTAATATCAGTGCCGTGGTTTAGGAGGAGATGTGGAACATACATACATACAAACATACATACCCACAATGTCTTTTATTTATATTAAGATAGACGATAATGTCCCGTCACCAACTACACGACTTGAACTGCGCTAAATCTAATATCAAATTTGATGAGTTATCACTTGTGAAAATTCAAGTTTGGCGGCAGTACTGTAGTCTTAAGCCTAACCAAAATTTTAATAAAAAATTACCTATAATGCAATATACAAAAATTTGAAACCGTTTTCATGCCTCATAATTTTAAAATGGCAGGAACTCATGATATTAAATGCTTGAAGAAAGAATGAAAATCATTTCAGTCTACCTCAGATACAATAAAAACAAACAAACATGAGATCAATAGCTATTGCTACGCTTTATGAAAATATTACTTTGTAGCACGTACGATAAAATATTTCAGCAATACAATGAATATTAAAGTGAAAATTCTGCATTTGAGATGCATTTTGAAATTTGATTGAGTGAAATTTGGAGTTAATTTCCCAAGAAAACAATTTATACTATCACAAGCGTAACAATTGCAGAAGAGCGTGAATAAAAGATTTGCTGAAATAATAAGATACTTTGAATTTTGTTTACATCAATAAAAACATTGTTACAATTCATGTTTTAAAATATTTTGAAAGATTATCTAAAATTGAACAACATGTCGCATGGAAATAAGATTGGTTTCATTGAAAAGCAAGCAAATTTTTTTGTCTTTAATAAGATGATGTAAAATTGGTTTTTGTTCAATACAAGGATCCGAAGTTATTCTGGAAAAACATTAAAATTTAAAGTAATTTTTAAATAGTTTAAATTCTAATTAAAATTTCGAAAAATCCTTTCTTAGTGAGTACCTACTCCCCAAAAAGCAACCGCGTGGCAAATTTCAAGTTTCTAGTCACAGTGGTTTGGGAGATTTCGTGATGAGTGAGTCGTGGTATTTTCCTTTTATATATAAAGACTAGAAAATCACCCGTCATGGTATGGCGGGTGCAAATTGCCTATTCATTCGAGAGATTTCCCGTCAAATTTGACGTGTTTAAAAAGATATATATGCGAGAGAAATATATGACATTGATTGAAAGCAAATAAAATAAACATATGTTTTATAAAAGGAATTTTATTTTTATTTACATATTATTTAGATATTTCTTTATTCAAAAAAGCTCTTGGTAAACAACATTCCATGTGAAGTATTTTTCGTTGTTTAACAATTTTATTATAATTCAATAACCATGAAATTCTCAGCTTGTCAAACATAAGTCAAAAATTAAAATTTTAATGGAATTCTTTTTCGAAATTCTAATCAAAACAAAGCATTCCTCTGCTTGTCAAACGTTGCCAAAAAATATTATCAAATTATATCATCAAGATTGCAATAAATGATCAGATGCATCGTGGCGTCCAAACTCTAGCACGCGCATAATATACCACTGACGTAATTTATTACTTTCTATTAGAAAACGGAAATTAATTTGAAATATAGGATTAACATAATTTAAAATTTCTCGGAAACAATTGTTCATGGCGAGATAAATTTTATATCAATCGATAGAAAATTTTATTTCACTATTTTAGAGCTATTAAATTTGAAATTAGAACGACAATTACTCTTTTAAATTTAAAATTACTGAAATTTAAATTCTCTAACAATGAAATAATGCTGTTTAACGTCTCGCAGTGCTATGGCGCGAGTTTTATTGTTGGTGACGTCAGAGCGTTACCGAGAGACAGATCTGGGCTATTATGTTAGTAATTACTTTGAGCAGGTGCTAGAACTAGACTGTTACTATTTTCTAGAAGCAGGTGCGATAAAATATTTCAGAAATGCAATGAATACTAAAGTGAAAATTCTGCTTTGGAGTTAATTTCCCAAGAAAACAAATTATACCATCACAACAGTAACAATTGTAAAAGTGACGAATAAAATATTTGCTGAAATAATGAGACGGCTTGAATTTTGTTTACAACAATAAAAACATCGTTACAATTCATGTTATAAAACATTTAGAAACATTAATTAAAATTGAACAAAATATCGCATGGAAATAAGATTGATGTCATTGAAAAGCTAATTTTTTTTATCTTTAAGATGATGTAAAATTGGTTTTTGTGCAATGATAGGATCCTAAGTTATTCTGGAAAAACTTTGAAATTTAAAGTAATTTTTAAATAGTTTAAATTCTAATTAAAATTTCGAAAAATCCTTTCTTTGTGAGCATCTACTCTCCAAGAAGCATCCGCCGGTCAAGTTTCAAGTCCCAGTGGTTTCGGAGATTTCGTGATGAGTGAGTCAGGGTATTTGCCTTTTATATATAAAGATTATACATATTCTATTTGCCTTTAACTATAATAATTCCTTGCCTTTTACAGATTTCGTGAATAGTTGAATAGGAATACATATGTCTCTTAAGGTGGTCGTCTAAAGCTTATAAATCACCAAAATCATATCAGTACCGCTAATATGTATTGTTGAAGTCTAGAATTTTGTCAAAATGGTCCGACATATCACTATAAGTAATGTGTGAAACTCCAAAATTCTCAAAATGCTCTTAATATTTTTAAAAAAATAAAAAAACCCAAAATATTCATTAAATTTCGTTAATTTCTTTTAGTACGTAACGGTGAAGATAGATGGCGCCCAAAGTGCCGGTCAGATATGCTCTTGGACTCTTTTATAGAAATAAAAGCTAATTTTGTTCATTTTTGAAGAAAATAAATATGCATGAAGAGTTTTAATAATAGTTTCTCAACAATTAAAGATTCTTTTTAATGAAAAAACGTCTAATTTTTTTGAAAACCGATATTTTGTCCTGTGTGTATAGTAATTCGGCAACCCTATGCGGATAACCTTTGAATACAACGATTGGGTCTCTTTAGAACGTGAAGAGTCCCTCCCTCCCTGTTGCCGCGTAATCGCATTCTTCTTTCCAAGGTCGAAAGTAAGCTAAACAGTTCCTCTACGGGTGGAAGTTTCATTGCAGTTTTTTTTTTCTGCTGTAGAGAAGGGGATTCTTTCGTTTCTGCTGCTGCACTGCGATTAACCAGATTTCTTTTGTAGTGCTCTTATTTTATACGTTAGTTAACTCCATCTATCTCGCTGTCTATACTCTTGTAATCATCATCAATAATAAATTTATTGATTTAAACAAGATGTAAAGATTTGATTAAATATAATGTATAGAAGATTATTTTGGATAGTTATTCTAGCATTTGTGGCTACTTATATAAATTATTTTCTTGATTGAAACTAATAATCACATCCCTTTTTCAAAGTTGCGATACAATAATGAAAGAAAAAAACGTGCTATTTATTGAAAGTGTCAAACGATAACTTTACCCTTGGGTACTAAACTCAAAAGAAAAAGAAAGTAAATATCTATCATCGAAATAAGAATTGTGCTTACAAATAAACACAGCGACAGAAACACAAAATTATTCTCCATGCTTATAAACATTTGATAGAACTTAAAGAACGATTACAATCATACTAAAATTATCAAATACAATTTTTTAAATTCTCCATATTTTTAAATACAGTAAACATTTCTAGAATATTTTTTTCATTTGCTAGAAAATAAAAATATTTACATTTCATTTTTAATATGGGTCATTTCGAGATGTGTTTAAAAATTAAACATACATCAATTATGCGAATATTTAATTTTCACTTATTTTTTGTGGACTCGAATGAATCTACCAAAACTGAAAGGAGAATAGAATAAGTATACTCTCTCTATTTATATATTTTTAAAGAAAAGCGAAAACCTATGACATTTTTATGAAAAGCATCATAACCGAGTTTATTTTAATTCTACATTTAATTGTTTGATATCATTATTTTCAGAATTTATCTAATTTCAGCGCAATACTTTTAGAATCTCAAAATTTGATTACATTTTAAAATTTTGAATCAAAATGTAGCGAAATATTATTTAAACTTTTTGTTGCTGCATATAAACTTGGCATCAATGAATCGATGAAATTCGTTCAGATAATATTTAATGAAGTTGTCACCATAAATAATCGAAATTACAAGATAAACGATTATCAGTGTAATAATACTGGAGTTTCTAATTTACTTTGTGTTATAATGTTGTTTCATATAAGATTGACGTCCAGTTTTTACGCTACATGAGGGCGGTTTTGGAACGGATTTCGTAATTTTAATCTTTCCATTTTAAATGTACCATTCTCCAAACTCCCACTCCACACTAACGTGAGGATATTATTTTCTGCTATAACTAGCAAGCATTGACTCTAGAAATAGTTGAAATTTCAAGATAAAGGAACGTCAATGCTAGATTTCCAATTTACTCTTTGTCTACTCTCTGTTACAGCATTTTTTTTATATTAGACTAGCTGTTACCCGCGACTTCGTGCGCAAAGAATTTGAATTATTAATTTTTTTTTAAAATTCACGAATGTAAATGTTTCGTTACATGTTGAAACGGGAAATTAAAAGTTTTGACTGTTGACAATACATAATTAGACGACTAACAGGAGTGTATGCTGTTATAGTTTTTGTTTATCTATGCTAATTTGTTTATCTATGCTAACACACTTTTGTATACTACGTTTTTTTTTTACGTTTTTTGCACGGTAGAGGTTTTGTGGTCTGGACACACGTGAACACGCCATATATAGTTGTCCATGGGAAAAATATGGTTTTTCCAAATGTACGCCTGCCCCTTTGAGTGTCTGGCCCTGAACCTGGCAAATGCTAATTTTAAAGGGAATTGTTACATTTTGAACTTGGATGATAAATTCTTCGGTATTATCGGAATGCGTGAAATTAAAAACACTCTCTCGTTTTCAAACACTCTCACGACGTTTGGACCTAGGTGTGCAATTTGTAACCGTGCGCAGTGTCGGTACATCGAGATTACGTATCAATAGTACTAGCACACCGACTTTTAATCTCAGTTTGCCGGAAGAGTACCCTTGACAATTCTAAAGAGTTGAAGAGCTTGTTATCTGTTATATGAAGAAGTTGGTGTTAATTATTATTGCCCATTAGCATATCTACAGGTAAATATTCTATAATACCTCCCTCCATTTGCGACGTATTTTTTTATTTATCTGACCTAAACTTTGATTAATCAGTACCAAAATTACCAATTCAACAACCATTCTCTATTCCTCATATATTCTCCGTTACTGTAAATTTCATTGTACTCAATGGTATCATCAGGCCCTTATAATCTGTGCAATATACCATCCATCATGCTATATGTCATCCACTTCTACCATTCAAAAGGATACATAAAACAAAATACTATATGTTTGCATATTTTCCTTTAGTTACATTTAACATTAGTTTCTGAATTTTAATCTAAAAACTCTTGCAGCTACATCATATCTATCAATAGATATCTGTCCCGACGTCAATTTATCGACAGCTTCTTGAATAAAATCTGATATGGAAAAGATACAAATATAAATAACTAAAATTAACTGCAAACTCGAAAAATGAAAATCAAGCGTCGAGTTGAGTAATTTCAGTTATCATTCCATAAATAAATCGTTTATTTTCTCATAAAGATCACATAATCGCGGTTTGCTTTATGATCACGTGATGTTTGACATTAAAAATAAGTTATTCCACGTGTAGTTTTGCTGGGAAAGCATAACAAACAGACATACTTTCTCATTTAATATATTATTAAGGATTTATTATTTCTTAGGAAACGCATGTAAAAATGACAGGTTATATGAACTGCGGTGATTTTTTAATCTAATTAAATAAGCTTTAGAATTCTTTAAGAACCAATGAAAACATTGCCAAACGATATTTGAAAAAAATAAACAGAAAAAATAATGGCAAAGTAATTACACCGTTGCCTAGCAACTCATCAGTATCAACTCTATGTAGTATCATTAAATTTGATTTTTTTAAAATCGACTGCGTGTCAACTTTTTATTAAATTTTGAAAAATTAATAAAAATTGAAGGACAAATGTCACAGATATAAAATTGATATCATTAGAAAGGTAAAATTTTGAACTTTAAGATGGTATAAAAATATTTTTTTGGGGAGAATTTGCTCCTAACTTACAGCGGAAAAACGGTTTCGATTACTTTTAAATTAACTGACTGTTTAATTAACTTTTGAGCTTTACAAAGTTGACAGTAATCTTCACCTGGTCCTAATTAATAAGTGTGCAAAGTTTGGTTGAAATCAGTGACGTGTTTTGGAGGAGATGTTGAACATAGATACAAAAATACAAACCCACAATGACTTTTATTTATATTAAGATTATCATCAAGGTTTTAAGCTATACGAAGGCGGTTTTGGAACATACCTCGTAATTTTGAATGTTGACCAATGACGAGAACAAATGAGTTGTCATGCCATTCTCCAAACTTCCACTCCACACCAACGAATAGTGGTCCAGTTTCGGTTTGTAGCGCGACATATATAGAAATTTCGAGGTAGGCAAATGGCTTTAATTTCTTGAGGGTCGGTAGAGAACCGCTTGGGACCCTGAAAGCCATAAATTGTTTTATATAAATACGCAGTCTAAGGAGGGTTCACGGAGGTTCAGGTTGAGTTGGGGAGAATCTTTCTAACACTTGAGTCTCGTTTCTGTGAGACTTCGGATTTCATTCTGTCAAGTCTTAACCCCTTCAGACCTGGTATCCGTTATACCGGACACAACTTTGAACAGCTCCTATTAATTCAATAACAGACGAAACTGCATGCTGTTTTTTTAATTTGATTCTCGATTTACTTAGAAATATAATCGTTGCAAGAATTTTTCGTTTTGGCATGGAATCATTTTAGTTTTTCCAAAAAAAATCGAGAAAATCATCGTCCTTCCCAAAATGAAGCTCGGCGGTGAATTTTGTTTTTCAAGTCATTTCTTGTTTTTAATCCTTTTTTACCATTTAAAAGGCTTATACAATATTTTATTACCCTTTGACAACCATTTTAAAGTGACATTTGTGTGATTTTTTTCTTTTTTTTGTTGAAATATCCGGTATTGTCCGGATGCCGCACATGGGATAACATTTTAATTTTTCATCTACAGGCTTGAAATTTCATTTATGCTTTAACCTTTGGAGTAGTACACAGTACGCCAAAGGAAGAAAAAAATTCTAACTCCATTATTTCTAGAATCTCAAAATTTTATTACATTTTAAAGTTTTGAACCAACTTTTACATCCATAACTAAAAGTTACTGCATGCAAATTTCGTATCAATGAAAATCATTTAGATAATATCGCTTCTGAAGTTTTCACAAGAAATAGTCGAAATTACAAAAGATAAAAGAATATCAATGTAATCAGGGCTGTCTTATCCAATGGGCTTATTGGGCTAGAGCCCAGAGGCGACAATGATCCAAAGGCGCCAAATTTACTACACTGATTTTATTTAGTATTTTAGTTCTGTACCAGAATTTAGTTTAGTTTAGTTATATTAACGTCCCTTTTTGAAGCAACATGATGGCTATTTTGGAATGGACCTGGGCATTTTGAACCGCGGTCAGATAACGAGGACAACACCTGAGCTGGCACCTCCCTCTCCAAACTTCTGCACCAAACCAACGGGATCTCAACTAGAAATTAATCGATTATAATTTTAAATATGAAAAAGTTCAAATTTATATTATATGAACTTTAAGGCTTTAATCAGAGAGAACAAGTGACTTTATTTTCTCTCTCTCTCTTTTTGGTCTCAAATTATTTTATTTGGTAAGTATTTTCTTTATAGGTAGGTACTTTTTATTTTCTTTTCCTGAAGGCCTCAGGCGTTCAAATTCGTAGTAACGATTCTGATGGGGCGCCAATTAACTCCAGCTCAGGGCGCTGAGATTTGTTAAGACGGCCCTGAATGTAATAATGTTGGAGTTTCGAACTTAGTCTGTGTCTACTCTCTATTATTGCGTTGTATTATATTAGATTAACGTCAAGTTTTTAAGCTACAAGAGGGCGGTTTTTGAAAAGACCTCGTAATTTTAAATGCTGACCAGATGACGAGAACACCTGAGCTGTGACGCAATTCTCCAAACTTCCATTTCACACTAACGCATAGTAGTGCAGTTTTGGTTTGTAGAGCGAGATTTATCAAAATTTCGAGCACGGCAAATGGGTATTTTCTCAGTCCTAATAGCAATTGTTTTTTTAATAAAAATTTGGTCAAAATTTTAATTTCTAAACTATGTATTATATATGTTTCATTTTGAATCATCAGTAACTTTCATGAAAAATATTCAGTTTCAGGATATTTATAAATTTGTTTTGGAATTGCCATTCAAAAGGAGTTTTTATAACCAAAAACCCAAATTTTAAGTATTTATAAATTTTATTTTGAATCACCATTAACAAATACTTATCTTTGCAAAATATCCAGTTTTGGGGTATTTATAAATTTTATATTTTTCATTTTTAATCACCATTCACATGCTTTTGTTAGCAAATACCCAGTTTTTAGGCATTGACCCAAAACATATTCACCTATGCACTGGGTATTTTCTCACTCCACATTACTAAGTAAAATATAGATTCACACGATGCCTTTTAAAAATTAATATGCAATAAGAAAAGTTTTAACGATTCATTCAACTTTAGAAAAGCAAAAATTTAAGATTTAGATGAAATTAAAAATGGGTACATTTCAGGACCTCAATGACACTATCAGAAAAAGTATGTATTGCTAATTGTAATGCATGGTATGCATAAACCTGAAATAATTGATGTATATAAACAGTGTTTGCTTTGAAAATCTGTAACAAGCAAAAGTCATTATTACACAGACACCAATGAGGTCAATTTTTAATCTATACTTATAAAAGGCAATGTTTGTGTTTTTAATAAATTGCATCGTGTATAAGCGAAATGCGTGCAATCGAAGCTTATTTAAAAGAGCCTGAAGACTTTTTTTATTTTGCGTCATAGTATGGCGAAGAAAACCAAATATGCAATTTGAACGCCTTTTTATGAACCGATTGAAACAAAAATTGGTAGCGGATCTGTAACTAATATTAGCTGACCTCACACCAATTTTTGTTTATCTAAGTCATAGCGTTTAGGAGTTATTGTGTTAAAAAGTATGCTATTATACAGACCAACAGACAGTCAACCCTGTGACTGATTTGATCCAAAATTTGCTACGGACCTACATTTCTGTTGATAAAACTGTATACCAAATTTTATCCATCTAGCTATTTAAGTTTTAGACTTATCGTATTCACATGAACACGGACAGACAGACTTCCCGCGGACAGATTTGTACAAAATTTGAACAGAAACCTACAAATTGTGTGTAAAGATCAAATACTAAATTTCATGCCTCTCGGTCTAACCGTTTTTGAGTTATCGTGTTCACAGACAGACATGATACCAAAATTGTGTTTTTCGGACTCGGGAGGTTTAAAGCGTGGAGATTCGTCAACATCTCGACTTCGAATTTTTTGACGATTGCAAGACTTTCTCCTTATATACTTCGTAAACGAAGCAGTAAAAAAGTTGGCTTGCAGGTAAAGAATGGAATAAGGATATTAATTTTAATTTTTTATTACTGAAAATTGTAGCAGTAAAACAGTTCGTAATTTTCTTTTATAATTTTGAATTTAATTATATGATTGAAATATGTTTCTTAACTGTTTCTGCTTATTTCATTATTGATAATATTTAATGATATCAATTCAGATATGTGTCACGTTGTTAGCGAATCCTATGAAAATAAAATTATCAGCTTCGGGTTGTACTTTCAAGGAATTCAATTGAATGAAAAGACAGCATTAAAATGATTTGGAATTTAATTTGCTTTTATGTCGTAAATTAATTTTTTTTTGTCAGAGTTAAATATTGTTGCACATTTAAATCCTTTTTTTTTTACTTTCATTTATATTTCAAGATTTTGAGAAGTATGCAGAACAGAAATACGTTTTAGATGGGGAAAAAATGAAACAATAATATTTTGGATTTTAGACAGTCATGGTTCTAACTTATCAGAGATTATTCACGTCTCTCCTTCCTGGCCTATCATCTATGCATCATATTTAATTCGATAGGTTTAGTTTAGTTTAGTTATATTAACGTCTCGTTTTGAAGCAACACGAGGCCTATTTTGGGACGGACCTCGTAATTTTGAACCACGGTCAGATGACGAGGACGACACCTGAGCTGGCACCCCCTCTCCAAACTTAAATGCCACACCAACGGGAGGACGTTTGGTCACTACGTATGATTTAGCGTGCAACAGGCCCCATACACGACGGATCTTCAGTGGAATTGGGTTTCTTTATATATATTATGTATGCTAATCCAGAATGAAAACGACACTCTTCTATTTCTTATAGGTTTTACTGACAATGTATGAAACGGGCATTTTTAGGCAAAGAATAAAATATGATAATTATTATATACTTTCCATAGGCATTGTATATAATACCTAGCCATTCTATAGAATGACAAATGCTATTTAGGCAAAGTATGAAAAAGATCATAAGGCTCTATTATTTACAAGACGTGCATTCCTCAAAAATGCGAATGTTATTTTGAAAAAATAAAAATGCCGTAAAAAATCTTTTATTCAAAATACGTAAAGTAAATTGAAAGTTACACATATTGAAGTTTTTGTCTTTTTTAGTAAAGAAAACAAAATAAAATGTGAACCTACATGTTACATCAAGGAAGGAAATAATTTTATTTTGATTTGCACTTAATTTTATTTCTTATAAAATTGAATGGACGATTTCTTTCATACTTTGCCGCTTTGTCATTTGGGTTTCAATAGAATGCCTAGGAAACGTGCGTGCCTTCCAGTTTTCTGCATTCTATATTCCGGCAACATGTGGATTGATTTGAACTTCCAATTTTCTTTAAAGTATTTTCTGTAAAGCATGGTTCTTTCAAGGCATAATTGCGACTCTTTTTATGTTAGTAAATAATATACGTATAAAAAAATTACATTAAATTTAACTACGATAAAAAAATCTTCACATGGTGTCATGAAAACTTCAATTCAGCAACAAAATCTCATTAGAAACTTGATATTGTTCTTTTTTGTTAAGTACATATTTTAATTTTATTGTTCATACAAATTAAGCATATAAAATATTTGAAGTCCAAGCATACTGCCTGACGAAAGAAAAATGATAATTTATATGTAAGATGCTAAATCACTTATTTTTACTAATAATTATATCTTATGATTATAATTACGGCTGTAACAAAAAATTCTCAAAATAGATAGTAGATTTCAGTATTTTGTTAACTTAAAAAAGGAATTAAATAAATTTTTTGAAAAAAAAATTTATTTTTAAGACTCAATTTTCAAAAATGCATATTTCTAAGTTCGAGTTGCAGACTTCCGGTCTCAAAAATTTTATTTTGATAAATATAATTCTAAAATGACTTTTACGAAAAAAATATGAACTTGCCGTAAAGCATCCTACTATTATTTTGCGCGATAAGGAAACACGTTGCAACAGACCTTCACCCACTATTCTTTGCTTATTCACGCGCCAAACGAGTACCGCGATTACAACTTCATAGTAACCACGCATGCTCTCTGATGATATCGTCAACGTTATGCAGAAAATTTTCCAGATTCAGTCAGAGCGCATGCGTGGCGTTTTCAACTCTGAGAAGGCAATGCGGGTAACAAGATAAAAAAATGCGTCTTTCGCCGAGTTGCGATCAGCGGTATCTAGTGTTTGGAAGTGGACGTAAAAACTTTTAGACGACCACATTAAGGCACTTTTACTTTTCTTGAGAAATATATCTTACACAACTAATTTATAAAACCAGAGATAGCAGACTTTAAAACCAACCGGTGAAATAGTAATATTAAATAAAATTACCAGGAACTTCACGCAAATGATGAACCCTTTCTTCTTACTATGAAAGGTTAATTATCGTCTTGGCAGATTTTTATTTTTTTCCAGTTTCTACATATTAATTATTACAATTTACAATGAAGTATTAATGAATTCCTAATAAATTATGGAATTTGTATTATATTTTCATATTCATATAATTTTATGTTTATATATATATTTTTTGTCTTTTTGATGTTTTTATTTTATTTTGTATAAGTTTTTTTTTTTTTTTATCTGAAGAAAAGGATTATACTTCCGATGTTTTCCATTTATTAGTTTTAGAATGTTTTCTCTCTTTTTTTTCTTGTCTTTTGATGTTTTAAATTATTTATTTCTCTTTTTTGAATATATTAGGCAGTTGGTTTTCTGCGTTCTAAATTTATTTTATTTTATTTTTTAAGGCTATAAAGTAGTTTGGTGGAATAAAAACATATTTTAGAGACAGATTTTTAATTTCATCCGTTGTCTCTTTGAAAAAGAAACGGAATGAGGGGCATAAATATTTGGTTTAAGTGACACCAGTTATCTACTAAGTAAGTTCTCAAAGGTAAACATTCTTCATTGCAGACAAAAAAAGTACAAACAGTTGAACTCAGGTTTTGGGACTTTTTTAAAGAACTAAGCTTTCTTTGTCAAATTTACTGTAGAGCAGGCCGAGTTGCACCCAATGCTTTTAGACTCCCTAAATTTCAATGATCTTCCTCTACATTTACATCTTGTTTAGGTATACATCAGTTCCGCATTTTTTCTTTAAACCTAATAGCTTTCGATACTCACCTTGGCTCTCTA
>BGPR01031670.1:5604-17917 GCA_013235015.1 Araneus ventricosus | reverse complement strand
AACAAGTCTTAATATTTAATGGAGTGATTTAATTGCATTTACATGAAATGTTAAATTAAGTAACCCAATATATGCGTGAGGAGATAAATTATTCATATATTTCGTCCAATTTTCAAATTGAGAACAGACTTCAAAGATAAATAGTTGGGTGCGAGTTTGGTTTTGAAAAAAAAATACCTCTAGAATTTTTTAATGTTAAATAAAAAGAAATATTTTTAAAATATTTAATGAGTTACTTCGCTTTAGAAGTAAAACATTTTTTTTAATGATGCTTCTTCAAATCATGCTCTTGTTTGTAGAATAAATAAAAATAAGACAATATATTCGGTTTGAAATTATTCTTTTTCTTTAAACAAATTATCCCTTGCTCAAATTTTAAAAATTTGCGATATTTTAGCTGCTTTTCTAGATAGTATTTTTATTTCAAATTTTACAACACTTCAAAAAAAAGGAATTGCAGAAATATAAATTTCTTCAGTGAATTATTTATTTCTAGTAACACATTGTGATGAAAAAAAAATATTTATTCGAAATATTCATTCTTTTGAAAGTATTTTTGAATTCATTATTCAGTTTCGTACATTTATTTCTGCGAGCATTTATCTTTTTCGCTTGCATACATCTGATAAATCTAATTAAAACTGTATGGATTCTGTATTGATTAATTATGCGTTTTGTTTATGTATTAATTTGGTATTTTTATACACTAATTATGGTAATTACTGTCTAGGATTCTTTGATTATCATTCGAAATGATAATTAAAAAAATATCTATATATGCTTTCGACTTAAATTCTTCTTTTTTTTTTTTGCTTTTTTTTTTTCCAAGTCTTAGTTTGTGTGCTTTCGGAAAATGTAACATAATAACCATGTTTTTATATTACTCGGTTGCTGATGAAAGAAATGGCACGTGTATCTGTATTTGCATTTACGTCTATAGCTAGATATCATAATTTTTTTAATGCATGTGTGTCTATGAAACTAAAATTATGTTTTAAGTACGTTTTCATGAATTTGACTTTTCTCGTTAATTTAATATGCATATCAGATATATATGATATGCATATATGTACAGAGCTATTTTCTCTCTTGTCAGAATAATTATGCAAGAAAATATACGAGAGAAATAATAAAGTAATTTTACGAAAATCGTCCTGTGTGTACGGCGAAACGAGTTCATGAAGCAAGTGAATGGTGGACGACATTTTATTCTCGAATTTTCCGGAAAACTCGAAGCTCAGGCAACAGTAAAAACAGCACTTGCACAAATTAACAGTACAAGCGGACAGTAATTCACTAATAATAGCGCTCAACGTCTAACAGCTGACCAACTCGCAAAGCGAGCAGGTCTCCAAAGAGATTCTTCGAACCCCGGAGACTTTCAAAGACGATTGTCTCATCTCATCCCGGGTTTTTATACCTTTCCTGACAGGATTCGACGTCACATAGAATCATCTAGTAAATTCTGTATATCTCCGCCCCTAATAAATATATCGAGAAAATTCCAGCATTTTTGAGGTCCTTCATTTTGTCGCCAAAGTCGCCAAATTTGTTAAATCTCCAAAATGATCGCCAAGGTCGGAGGTCATTAGCCTCCTTTCCCCGATAGATTGTAAGAACCGCTGTAAATGTCTCTTTCCAACAATAAGGCTAACATTGTGGGAAAGCGGCATTGCATGTTCGTAATTATATGAAATGATATTGTAAGTGTCCAAAGATATAAAAAAGTTCTTTTTTTATATCTTTTATTCGAGAAAAAACCTTCACGATGTGAAAATTGTATTAGTATAGAATGGCTGAGGAGAGAAAAAAAAAGAGATTCGAAACTCTAGTCGAAATATCGTAGCAGGATAAGGCTATGTTAAAATAACATTACTTATTTTATCATGTGAATTTTTATAATACTATTTCGCCGTCGTTTCGATATCAATTTATAAAATTATATGAAAATAATACAAAATTCGAGATATTTGGATTCAATTCGAAACAAAAGAACACAAGTCTTGAATTTCGGATATTTTTTATATGTAAATTTACTACTTTTTGAATTAAAGGTTCTACAATTAAAGAGGCTACTTAGTATTGCAGGAAGGAAATAATGGTAAAATTCTATTGCAACAGTTATTATTGTATGAAAAAATTATTAAAATTAAGAGAAATTGTTCATAAATAAGAATGGTATCACTGAAAAACTAATTTTTTGAATTTTAAAGTGAAGAATGGTTTTTGTGCGATGATACAGTGTGGTCATAAGTTATTAAACACATTTCAAAAATTAATAAAAAAAACTAATGATGTTAGAGCTGCGTTTTATTTTAAAATGAGAGAGCAAATAAAGTTTTTTTTTCTAGATAGATGGCGTGCCATTACGGCATTCTAAATTTGCTACAGCGAGAGATCTCCATACACAATGGCTACCGATCAGCAGAAGCCGATGCGCGTTTTCTGGTTTCCATTCTTACTTTTTCTTAAATATCTCGAAAACTATTCGGTTTTCGGATTATAATTGATTTAACAAATTAAAGAGTGTAAAATTCCCTACAAATGCATGCTTTTATTTTGCTCTCAAAAATGGGAGATGTCCAATAATTTACGACCCCCTAGACCACCGTAACGGCGCGTTACCTATCTGAAAAAAAAATTTTAAAATGTTCTCTCATTTACAAAAAAAACGTAGTTATAACATTAATTTTTTATTGAATTTTGAAATGGATCCAACAATTTATAACTATCCTATATGGTCCGAAATTTAGGAGGTGAAAGGTTAACATTTCGATTAATTTTTAACTAAATAAAAATGTAATTAAAATTTTGAAAACCTCTTCTTAGTGAACATCTTCTCCCCAAGAAGTAACTACTTGCCAAATTTGGAAGCTCTAGATTCAATGGTCTGCCATGTGGAGCGATTTGAAAGATTTTTGCATCACGCATTTTACAGGTTAAAAACGTCATGATGTTAATGAATAATTCATTTCAACATATTTTTTTACGTCAGTTTTTGTTTTTCACGTAACTTACCAGATTCATTTACCCCTCTCAGCGACCGACATTTCCATTCGAATGGGTGTTGTGACACAGTGGATGCCACAGAGCTCACTTTTCAGATCGTGCCGTGATTTTTACTAATGGCGAAGTGTAATTCACCTATTCGTGACATGTCAGCTGTGCTTGGATGTTCATTATTAAAATCACTGCTCTGCGTGACATACACTCAGTCCTATAAATAATCTTCATTTATATTCTTTTAGTATTATAAGAAATATGAATTACATAATTCATAACATTCACATAATTTTTTGTAACAGTAAAAAAATATATATTTTATATTATGTTTAGAAAATTCAATGTTATTTTAATATAGATAAAAGTGATTACTAAAAATTCTAATGAGTTTTTTTAATATTATTATAAAATTATAATAATAATTTAAAGCAACACACACAAATACAAAATTTTGTAATTTTGAAAATACAAAAATTACAAAAAAATTACAAGATAGGACAAAAGCTTATTTCTGCATTCGTACATATGCTGCCGTTAGCAAGAAGAAGCAATATAACGAGGTATACAAATAACGATGACAAATCGGGAAAAATAAAATAATCCAATAATATCATGGTAAACCGCTCTTCAGGAGTAAAGGTCTCCCAATGATATTCAAAAGTCATTTTTTTCTGCGTAGCGCCTAACGAATAAACATTAAAATAAGTCGTTATCCCCCAAAAAGCACCAACCTAAAAAAGACATTTCTGGACTAAATCAATGAAATATGCAAAAAGGTGTAAAAATACTTGAAACCAATGTACCCATGGATCTTGCAGAAAAGAAACACGTACACTCAACACGTAGTGGGAAACCTGTCCTCCTGAACAGCGGTTTACCATGATATTCTTACCGTCATTTTATTTTTACATTTTTCTCGATTTGTCTGGTTTTTGTTTCTGTTTACCTTGTTATATATAATATAAAAAATTATTTATTATTATTTTATATAAGATTTTTAATTTATAGACTCTAAATATCGTTTCTGTTATCACCTTCTGACGACAAAAATCGGATTATTGCGCGCTGCGACTGTTTTTATAGGAATCAACTGCACGCCGTTACAGGATACTGGGAGACTCAAAACAGCGAATGCTTTGATGACTGCATTCATGGTGCATGTATGATGTGGGCATTCTATAAGAATTTGTACTACCGACATTGGCAAATTAGAATGTGTAGAACCGACATTGGTACACTGTACAATTAGGGGTGGATTCTCACAACAATAATGCGGCCGCGGTGGCCTAGTGGTAAGGTGTCGGCATCGGAGCCAAAGTTCTCCAGGATCGACACTCGATTCTACTGAAGATCAGTCGTCTATTGTGCCCTTTGCACGTTAAGTGGTACGTAGGGGGGCCAAACGTCCTCCTTCTGGTGTGGTGCGGAAGTTTAGCTGCCAGTTCGGGTGTCGTCCTCGTCATATGACCGCGGTTCAAAATGACGAAGTCAGTTGGTGTTGCTTCAAAAAAGACGTTAAAAAAACCAATCTCCCAACAATAAATGCTTATGCTTGAATTCACCGTGACCGATTCTCGATCGAGTGAGAACCGTTGGAAGAATGAAACTTCAAACGAAGTCGCATTTTTATTAGGTCCCTACATTTCCATTATTTTGAGTGGCCCTTGCCAGTCGTTTCCGCAACAGCGTTAAATTGATAAGCGTAGAAATTTCATAATCTCTTCTGCTTGTTCGAAACCTCCGGCAAAGTTGGACATTATTCTAATTACCGCGGCGAAAACTGCCCACCACTCCATTAGAATCTCGTTGTTGTGTTGGAGGACCCGCATTATGTAATAGGTTTAAAATTTCATTTCGTGCCCCGCGAACACCCTTTCGCGAATCCACAAACATATCATTTAAAAATGATTCGCGCTTCACTCCCGGCCTTAAGCCCTAATTCAATCCGAGTTTAAACTCGAGAATCGTAATCACTTACAGGAACCTGCCAAATTCCATAATTCGTTCCGCAGCCCCGAGCTCATTTCGCCTTAGTCCAGGACCAATTCCGAATGCGGGGCGGCCGGGGCTTATAGCTCAATTAGAGAGGGCGGCCGGACTCGTTTGCATCTCATCTGCATGGGGCGCGTGCAATGATCCGGACTATTCATGGCGGGAGAATTAATTGCAGGGGCTTTGTGGGGCATTCTGGCTCGCAGTGGAGTCGTTGTAATGAGAGGGCTTATTAAAAAGAGGGCGTTCGAGGGCAGTTGCGGTCAAGCCTTCCAGAGGGAAGATCCGGTCGCCCTGGCCTCACCTCGGAAATGGTGAAGAGCCGGGTAGTGATTTACATGGCGCACAGCTGCTTTATCTCCCCAAAATATGGCCAGTGGCTCTTTGAGTGATTTCTGGAGCGACATTTGTAACAACTCGGCGAACATTACGTTTTTTTCTACTTACTCGATTTTGAAGGGTTCAGAGTTAAACTGAGCCAAGTCCATGTTCTGTCCATTTCGCACTGACACTTTCATGGTAGCGTACAAATATTTTCTGTGCAATAACGATTCAAGTCCATAGCTTAATTTGTACTCAGCGGAACGGCAAGAACCAATCTCCACTGTTATTTTGAAAGCAGCTAATCACTTTCTTCCATATTTGTTTTCTCAGAAATGGATTTCATAGTGTTGCAAAAGTCTTACTGTGGGTGTATGGTGTAAACAGTCCAACACGGAGGATAATGGAGAATGAAGGTTTATTTACAAATATGCAGGAAAACACGTAGCGCAGGTACAGGAAACAATAGTTCTTGCACAGATTACCAATGTTAAACATTGTAGACAACAATTCACAGGTAATAACAGTTCAGCACTTTGTTATAACAACACAAACAGTCAGCAAATAACTAGTAACGACAATAACTGCACTTTCAATAGCTCTCAGCTCACCGGCTTCCTAGCTCGCACTGCGGACGAACTCCAAAGACGTTCGCGCTCCAAGGCGATCCCAGTCAATCAACATAAACTCCGTCATCCATGCGCTCTCCTTATATAGTCTCCCGCGGCAGGCCGTGACGTCACATGGAATCTTCTAGTACATTCAAGCGTATCTTCTCTCCTAATGGGAATATCGAGAAGATTCCAGCACCTTTGAGATCCCATATTTCGTCGCCAAGGTCGGGGAACCAGACGTGGCTGCTGCTAGTCATCCCATACTTATCCCTGTAAAACTCTCTTCCCAACCATAAGACTGACATTGCTGGGAAGCGACTTTCCATGTTTGTAACAATAGACTTGGTTCACCTTATCCCTCCATATGAAGTATACAAACTATTGTTGTCATCAAAAAATTCTACCTCCAGATTTTGATGAATTCCCATGTTTTAGAATGTCCCCGAGTGCAAAAAACACATTTTTGGAATTACGTCCGTCTTAAGGTCCGTTTGTATCTCTTTTTGGGAACACAATAACTGAAATACACAACGAGCTAGAGGCTTGAAATTTGGCATGTGACATTGACACCAAAATTGCAGATGTTTGTCAAATTTTGGGTGAAACCCGTTAATATGAAGTCTGTCTCTGTTCGTCCGTCCGTTCGTAACCATGTGAACACGATACTTCAAAAACGCAGATACCTCGATGAATGAAATTCAGCATGTACTTTTATCATTAGAATAGCATGTTTGAATTTAATTTTGAAAGTAATTTGGTTTGTCACTTTTACACCAAAATTGTAAATTTTTGTCAAATTTCGGAATAGGGAAAAACTACAGTACATAATACACACACAGTCCCGTACACATTCTTCATTCTACTTTTAGGGTCGATTTCTCTGATAATCATCCTTAGTCTTCCGTGTAAACATCACTGCATCCGTGGAAACCTGCACTTGGTGACATATAATCAGTCAAACATACACATTCGATTGTAAATGTCGGCTCCTCTGGCATCCTCTGCCGATAATATTTGATTGCTGTGCGCTGAACTCTACCCTAGATTTCATCTGGCCATACACATAAGAGGAATACCTAACTTCCACCTTGTGGAATAGTGCCACTGGAACAGCGGTCCCACTTTCAGTTGGGCACCTCTTATGGGGGGTTTACACGCGAACAGTAAAACCGACAGTAAGAGATGACGCATGCGCAGAATCATAAAAGTTTTAACCGGGCCACGGCAAGTCTCTGTCCGAACTTGACAGCGACATCTTACTGTCGGTTTTACTATTCGCGTGCAAACCCCGCTTTATGCATTGCATAAGCTTGTACATTTGGAAAATATTGACTCATCTTATTGCTCTAGAGTCTAACCTATTAGCCAGTGTAAGAACATTTTGGAGCAAATCTATATAGAGCATGCCCCACCACCACCCACTCTGATTCCTAGATAGCAGCGAGTGGTTTGAGATTTGTTTTGCTCGTTTCGAAGTGACAGGCGATTTCGTTTTTCACCTCAACGACAAGGGATTCGAAAGAGGGAGGGGGAAAGAAGATTCTTTTTTAACCCCATCCTCCTAACCCCCTGACCGCGTCAACTGCGTTTAAATCCCTCCTTCCAATCTCCGTCCTGCACTTGATTCGCCATTTCTGATGATATCGCGAGCTGTCGCTGCGCCCTTCAAGGGCTTTTCCAAATCCCTGATGAGGCCGGCAGCTGCAGACGACCTTCCCTACCCCCCTTCCCCTTCGTCCACCCCTCTGGCATGAAATGGTCGTTTGGTTGCCGAACGCGTCTCCTCCCTCCTTGCAAAATAAGGCACTTTTGGATGGAACTGCTACTGTTCCCTCCCCTCCTGTTCACGGGGGTGACCCCAGAGTTCCTCTGGTAGGGCTGTCTTTGAGGTATACAAAGTGCCTCGTTCTATTCAGGTGGAGCTTGAAAGGAGATTCTGTACATGGACGGAGTATTCTTGTGGTAATAAAAATGTCGTAAAAACCAACGCGAGAGTTCATAACAACATAGGAACCTTTATTTGGTGTACTGAATTGCTTGAGAGCAAGAAAAGTATTGCTGGAAGTGAATGGTATTGTTTGTTATTTCCGTTTTCTGTCGGCTAAGGGTGTCTTTCCTCAATTTCACGCGCGAAATTCTAGATTCCGTTGGCTGAAGATTACAAAGCACTGTGTAATACTACTCCATCATAGATTTGTATTATTTTGTTTTAGCTTACTAAGGAAGGACGATGAAATTTGTGTTGTGCGATCCAGTGATTTGGTTTCAGAATGGGATATTAATATAATGTAATACTCCCTCTGTCGAAATTTAGTTGTTCCTTTTGCCTTTTTCCTCCAAATTAAGAAAAAAACCGAGTCAAATTCGGGGAAATTCGGTTTAGATAGTTGGCCATGCATCTTTTAATGAGTGTTTGTGCAATTGCCACGATTCGGGATTGAAAATGGCAAATTAGGTCGCCAAATTTAATTTTGTTTTTTCGTTTCTCAAATAAGTTTAATGTTACTTTCGTAGACAATGAAAAGTGATTTGAAATAATCATTACCGTTTGTTCAATGCGGCAGAACACAGCTTGCAGAATTCCTTCTGCAATATTTTGTGATTTCGCCTTGGTGTGGAAGACAACGTTCCATCTGTATATTTGATTATCAGGCCAAGTATGCAATGTAAGACCAATAAATTTGGTTTTGCGTGTTCCAATACATTTCGAAATAATTAAATGATGGATTCAATGATTATTTGATAAATTGGACTTCTAATTTTGGACAAGGAAAATGGCTAATCGGATAGCTGAAGTTAGGGGAAGGATGTTAAAAGTAGAAAATAATTAAAATAAATTCATTTTTAGTAAACTGATAAAAGTGCGTTTTTGAAATATATTTTTGATAGTTTGATTTTCATTTCTTTTATCCCTCTAACAAATACAGTCAACTTCGGGAATCGAAAGAGTTGGCGCTGACATCTGTTTGGATTCCGGGCAATTTGGATTATTCGGAAAATTCGCTAAAATAATCTTGATATTCCAAATGCAGCAGAGCATTGACTTTGGGGCTCAGTGAAAAGAGTGTGGAAAGATTACATCGTCGAGCAGGTTTAGTTCCTTACGTCAGAAGAAAGTATCCGATTTTGTTTCCACTCATTAAAGGTGCTGTATTCTTTCTTAAATACCAATTCAAATGTTTCTTTTCAAATAGGAATAAACATTAGCTTTGCGTCTTATTCCTTCCGAACTACTATTTTCCTTCATTATTTAATAATCACTTTTCAGAAAATTAGAAAAAGTTGTTCGGATCCCTGGGGTTCGGATTCCCGAGGTTGTTCTGAACTTTAATGATTCGAAATATTCAAATTTCAAATTCAAATTTCAAATTCAAATTTCAAATTCAAATTTCAATTTCAAATTTCAATTTCAAATTCAAATTTCGAATTCAAATTTCAAATTCAAGTTTCAATTTCAAATTTCAAAAGTCAAATTTCACTTCGCTTAAAGTTAGCGCATTATTTATTTCAAATCCATATCGTGCGCTAATCGCACTATTACTATATCTCTCCCCATTAATACTACTCGTGTAACAGCAACTAGAAACGCCGCAAAAATATTCCGTTAAACCTGTGGTTCGGTCTACGGGAAGTGGTGAAACCGTGATGAACTCTGCATTCGAAATTTTGCTGCGAATTTCACTTCCATTGTTAAGCGAAAACGGTTTATACGTCATGAAAGCGACAGCCAATCAAATAATCCCTCTGTGTGTCTCAACAGAAGCCGTACTGTTTTGCCAATAAAGGGAGCTCTGTTGTGCGGTCCGGTCCAAACACTGGCGAAGCCGAGCACAGTTTTCATTACATAACAGGTGGTTCTCATCCGGCAACTCTATTAGCATTTTATTTGATATTTTCCAGTCACTCGATCCAACCGCATTGAGTGTGGCACGCGTTCGCCCATAAACAATAACCTATCCGTTTCCAGAAGGACAGAAGCAGGTTTCGAAGCGGCCGGCCAAATATTGTATGGTTTCTTCTCGATTGAATGATGATTCTTATTTTGATTCGCTTTGTTTCGAAAAGGTTTTGCTTGGCAAATAGGTGGAATTGATTAACTAAATCTGGGTCAAATGATGATTCTTATTTTGATTCGCTTTCTTTCGAAAAGGTTTTGCTTGGGAAATAGGTGGAATTGATTAACTAAATCTGGGTTGAATTTTGAAGATTTTTCGGATTCATTTGTCTGTAAATTAGTATTTCATCGGTTTTACTTCGCTCTGTTGTCTCCGTTGGTCATGTTTCCAAATTTGTTGGCCACAGTTAACCCTTAAAAGCCCGATTTTTCAAAAATTAGTTTAAAATGTGTTTTTTTTTTTTTTTTACTTCCATTTCTTGAATAAAGCATGGGGAAAATACTTGAAAAAATCCTATTTTGTTTTAAGTTTGGCTTATGGCAAAAAAAAGTAGTTTGTTACCAACTGACAACACTGGGCTTTATTTCAGGAAAAAAATTCCTAGATAAAGTTCTATAATGTCAAACACAGATGAATTGTAATAAATAATAATACTTTCCTTCAACATTGTGGGAAAAAATATAGTATTCTCAGGCGCACAAACAAAGCAAAAAAAGATGCAACCTCAAGTGAAGAACGTCAGTTTATTTTTATTTTTTTAACAGCACTCAGACTGATTGTTGTCAATTGATTTAATAACATTTTCAATGTGCATCCTACTGGCCACAACAGGCATTAGAGATTTCAATCTTATTCTCAATATTTTAGAAGACAAAGTTGGGTACGTTGCTTAAAGGCAACACTTGGAATTTAAAGGTAAAAGAAATAATATCGGAAGTCGAGCGGATCATTTAAAATGAGAACACGTGTGTTGTTCGTTTCAGAAATCCGGGACTAGAACTTTTGGACGATTTTACTACGGAGGGGAGTGACAGACAATGAGTAAGATGAACGCTTTTACGTGTTCTATGTTCGTCCGATTAAGTGTATTTTTTTCAGTTTAGTTAGTATTTACAGCAAATCAATGAATGAAAATAAAATATTTCAGTAGCCTGCTGAGTAAACTGTAAGCACCCCCCCTCTCCGTTTTCACCTCCCCCCTATTTTGATCAAATCAGCTCCGCATGCGCAAAAAGTACATAGGGTTTCCATATCTGAGACTAATCAGTACGTAGTTTTATGTTTTTAAATGATTTAGAATTTTCCTAGTTTTAAAAACGCTTCTTAACTTTTTTAATTTATAGACTTATTATTTATACTTAAATTCTGTTATAAGAATAACTGTCTCTCTAACTTCAAGAAGTCCGGATTCAACCGGTTCTAAAGCGTTGAGGGGATTCCCCGTTTCTACAGTATTTATAGTTCGGAAGCGTTGCGATCAGTCCTTTTTACTTTCTCGTATACGATGTATTATACAAAGAGAAAGTATTGTAATCGTCTAAAAATTCGAACTCGAGATTTTGACGAATCTCCACGTTTTAGACCTCCCTGAGTCCGAAAAACACAATTTGGGAATTATGTCTGTGTGCCTGTGAACACGATAACTTGAAAACTATTAGAGCTACGGGGATGAAATTAGGTATGTGGTCTTTAAACATAATTTGTAGGTTTCTATCAAATTTTGGACAAATTCCGTCCACGGGAAGTCTGTCTGTCTGTATGTCCGAAGTCATGCGAACACTATAACTCAAAAACTTGAATAGCTAGATGGATAAAATTTGGTACACAGTTTCATCGTCATGAATGTAGGTCCGTATAAAATTTTGGGCCAAATCCTTCAACGGGTTGACTGTCTGTCGGTCTGTATAATTTACTATTGAAACCAATCCGTTATCTCCACGCGCATGCGTACTGGAAGCAATCTTCTGTGCACGCTAAAGGAGCGAATTACGTCAGTTTGTCCTTGAGACGGCAAGAGTGAAACCTAGCAGTGTGCGATTCTTTACCTAGATATTTTTCAATCACTATAATATAAAACCTTCTGATAGTCATTGGATTCTGGTTAACAGTAGGTTCGAATTTTTTTAGTCACGCGGGGGAAGGAGAAACGGCACCTTTTTGTGGAAATATACGAGAAAGTTTAGGGGAGAACACTCCCGCTGGTTTCTTTGTTTCAAACGTCTCCAGTGATTTGCGCTTTGAGTTTCTCTCCGCTTTAATCATGGCCTGGATGTTTCTAAATTATCTTCCGATTACTGAAAGATATCATTTAAAAATGATTAAGTGAAATAAACTGTGCTTTCGGTACCAACGACTGCATCTTCATTTAAAAGGCCTCAACACCTTCGCCTAACAGAATAATGATACATATATGAAAGGTATTCGTGGTTGTAGTCAGTAAAAAAGCCGAGTTATAGGGGTCTATTCTGGTACCCCCGGTTGGGGTGG
>BGPR01031669.1:0-10264 GCA_013235015.1 Araneus ventricosus | reverse complement strand
ATTCTTGATTCGCCACTGAATATTAGTGATTTGAATACCTCAAACACTAAGAACAGTCGCCCCTACGAAAAAGCTGCGAACAGAGCCTTATACCTTTACCTTTCATATACCTTTCATTTCGGTTGATGTTTGCATTTTATGTCGAGCATTTTGTGAAAGCGACTAAATTCCATTGATTGCTTAATAACAGAAAAACGATCTCATCTTCCATACTTTTCCCAAAGTAAGAGAAACCATTTCCTTAAAGAAACTTCATCTTTTCATCTATTTTTTGAGCATGATGATACACTTTTCGTAAAAATGATCGCGACTCAGTGAAACATTTTCCCCACTACTAATCACTTTCAGTCTAAAAGTTCTTGCAGCATGATGTCAGGGTGATGATTCGTCAAAATATGATGTCAAGTCACCGTGACCACAATATAATTGTTGCGATTGTGGTTGAGTTGTGTATATTTACTCTCTTGATGAAGTTTCGTTCTTATTTGGCTTGCTTACGACAGTTGCATAGTTGATGACGAATGATTTCGGCAATTAAGTTTCGATTTCTAAAAAGGAGGAAGGGACAAGTAAGCAGTTACATTTCACGACATCTGCAGATTAGAGACAAATGAATCACGAATGCAAACTATCACGTGACTAGAAGCCTTGATTATCCGAGCTGATTGGGGCCATAATTATCACGGATAATCGAAAGGTCGGTTAATAGAGAATAAATTTTAAATTATCACTGCTTTTCTTTCGAACTAAGTTTTCCACAACTGTTTATTTGGAATTGCAAAAATGAGTCCTCAAATACCACCACATATTAATATTTTAACAAATTCTGCCATTAGTAATCAAAATTCTTACATGCATTTTTTACATTAATTAGTTTTGATAAGAGAATTCGCGAATATTACTGATTTTCGCTGTTTCCTTTGCATTTTCCCAAATATTCTTTAAGAGTTTTCTCATGAAGAATGTTGTTCAAGAGTGTGAATAATTTCCCCCGCTCAGATTCTTGCTGTTTCCTTTTCATTTTCCCGAAGGTTCTTTAAGACTTTTCTCATTAAGAATGTTGTTCAAGAGTGTGAATATTTTTCCCCGCTCAGCATCGCAAAACTTTCCGACACATTTGCAGTGCCATTTTTGTTCATGAAAAAGCAAGGAATTTGCTCACATTGCTATTGAAGTGCTTAAGAATGGAATTCTGTTTTCATTTATTTATTTTTCCACCCTTTAAATAATTGAGTTATAAGCTATCACTTCCCTATGCAAGCCGTTAAATAGCAGAAATCGACTCCAATGTCGACTTTATACCCTTTTCTGAAAATTTTGTCGATTTTATTAAAACACAGTTCGATGTTCTGGTACCGGCTCGTATAACAGAAACCTCGGTTAATAGAGGTCCAGATAATCGAATAGAGGTTCTGTTGTACCTCTATTCAGAGCACTATAGAGAAAAAAAAATTCGACGGTAGGCTGTCTCTGCGAAACGGCAGCTGGGATTGAGGGGCGTAAACTCACTTACCTTACTCAACTGTGACTTTTTGTGACTAAAGTAGCTCTATGTGACTATTAATTCTATAGTCTATAGTGACTATTAATTCTATAGTCTATAGTGACTATTAATTCTATAGTCTATAGTGACTATTAATTCTATAGTCTATAGTGACTATTAGTCTAGTGTGACTATGCGACTCTATCTATGTAAAATTCTTCGTGATTTTCACTAACTTCCCAACTCGACTGTGACTAAACCGTAATTACAAATTCTAAAATTATTTTTGCAATCTTCCATGTCCACCTTTCTCTGTTAAATGAAACTAAAACCAACTCTCTGTGTTGTTTGGATCCATTGCTCATCTTGCGGTAGGATAAAGGAGGTGATGTCACAGCTCAGCATATAACAGTGTACTGTTAGATGACTTGAATCGTTAAATTTTCATGTTACTTTGACGACACATGTACAGACTACGTTATAGATCAATTTGTTACTTTTTCATCGACTAAAATAATGAGAATTTTAACAAAGAACCACTAAAAATATCACACTTGAAAACATAGCGCACTTCACATATCCTTAGAATAATTTTCTCCTAACGTCCAGGATGTTTTAAATGAATATTATTATTTAACAAGAAAGTCACCCGTCATGGTATGACGGGTGCAAATTACTTCTTCATTCGAGAGATTTCCCGTCAAATTTGACGTGTTTAAATAGATATATATGCGAGAGGCATGTTTAACATTGATTCAAAACAAATAAAATAAACATTTATTTTATGACAGGAAATATTTTTTTATTTACATATTTCTTTATTTAAAAAAACTCTTGGCAAACAACATTCCATGTGAAGTTTCAAAAAAATTAAAAAAATTTATTATAATTCAATAATAAAATTTTACCATGAAATTCTCAGCTTATCAAACGTAAGTCAAAAGTTAAAATTTCAAAGGAATCCTTTTTCGAAATTCTAATCAAAATAAAACACTTCTCTGCTTGTCAAACGTTGCCAAATAATATTATCAAATTATATCATCACGATTGCAATAAATATTGAGATGCATCGTGGCGTCCAAACTATATCATGCGCATGATATACCAGTAACGTGATTTACTTCTTTCTATTAAAAAACGGAAATTCGAATTTTATTTCACTATTTTAGAGCTATTAAATTTGAAGTTAGAACGACAATCGCTCTTTTAAATTTAAAATTACTGACATTTAGGTTCTCTAACAATAATGAAATAATGCTGTTTAACGTCTGGCAGTGCTATGGCGCTAATTTTAATGTTGGTGACGTCAGAGTGTTACCGAGAGACAGATCTGAGGTACTATATTAGTAATATATTAATAACTATATAATTTATTAATATGTTAATACCTTTCACCTCCTCCCCGCCGTGTCAGGATTTCAATGAAAAAAATTATGGTAACCCTATCTATACATGACCTTCGGTAAATACCACCTCGCGACGCACAAAAATCGTTCAAAACTCTTTGCAGGGCAGACCGTTGGACCTAGGCCTACCAAATTTGGCACCACCAAAATCTACCAAATTTGGCAGATAGTTTCTTCTCTCCCTAAGAAAGGGGTTTTCAGTGTTTATATTAGATTTTGAATTAAAAATTAATCGAAATTTTAACAATTTTCCTCGATAATATCGGAGCATATACATACTTTTGAACACAATAACTTCTTTAAAAAATTACTTTGATAAATGAAATTTGGTACGTGGCCTTCTTACCTTAATGGCAGATTTGCGCCCAATTTTTGTGTCAGTCGGTTGAAAAAAGGCGTTCAAATTGCAAATTTCGTTTTCTTTATCTTACACACAGCCCTATTGGCATTCCCGCCGGCTTCTAATTCGACTTGCTCGTTGGACGACCTTCGGAAATCGTAGTATGACGTTTCGATTATTTTTTTTCCACTGCGTTAGGAGTTCTTGTTCGTTTTACTGCCTTTTAGCTTATTTTTTTTCTCTACATGTGTCAGGAGTATACGAGAAAGTTTAGTGGACACCACTCCCGCTGGTTTCATGTCTTATTTATTTAGCACTTAGACTTCCCGTATCAATGCTTGGCAATTATGGCAACTCTAGGCCTAAATCATAGTCATGCTAATCATAGTGCATGATCATAGTGATGTTTCGGACTGAAGTTCGAATCTCCTTAATATGTTTTAAAATTTGCAATTGCTTTTGGATTTTCAACTGCATAACATGATAACAACTTTATGCTGAAAGTAAATAAACCTAACCATAAAACAAAACGCATGTTGGCATAATCTTTCCGATAGATCCAAATTTGAATTACCTACGACAGATCTTAAGTGCTTATGCTAGGCACAATAAATCATTACCTACCTACTTTTTCATGTCTTATTTAATTAGCACTTAAACGTCCCGTAAACAATGCTTGGCAATTATGGCAACTCTAGGCCTAAATCATAGTCATGCTACGATGTTTCGGACTGAAGTTCGAATCTCCTTAATACGTTTTAAAGTTTGCAATTGCTTTTGGCTTTTCAACTGCATAACGTGATAACAACTTCATGCTGAAAGTAAATAAAAACCTAGACATAAAACAAAACGCATGTTGACATATTCTTTCCGATAGATCCAAATTTGAATTACCTACGACAGATCTTAAGTGCTTATGCTAGGCAAAATAAATCATTACCTACCTACTTTTTCATGTCTTATTTACTTAGCACTTACATGTACCGTATCAATGCTTGGCAATTATGGCAACTCTAGGCCTAAATCATAGTCATGCTACGATGTTTCGGACTGAAGTTCGATTATCCTTAATATGTTTTAAAATTTGCAATTGCTTTTGGCTTTTCAACTGCATAATGTGATAACAACTTTATGCTGAAAGTAAATAAACCTAACCATAAAACAAAACGCATGTTGACATATTCTTTCCGATAGATACAAATTTGAATTACCTACGACAGATCTTAAGTGCTTATGCTAGGCACAATAAATCATTACCTATCAACTTTTTCATGTCTTATTTATTTAGCACTTACACGTCCCGTATCAGTGCTTGGCAATTATGGCAACTCTGGGCCTAAATCATAGTCATGCTACGAGGTTTCGGACTGAAGTTCGATTATCCTTAATATTTTTTGAAGTTTGCAGTTGCTTTTGTCATTTCAACTGCATCACGTGATAACAACTTTATGCTGAAAGTAAATAAACCTAGCCATAGAACAAAACGCATGTTGACATATTCTTTCCGATAGATACAAATTTGAATTACCTACGACAGATCTTAGATGCTTATGCTAGGGGCAATAAATCATTACCTACCTACTTTTTCATGTCTTATTTATTTAGCACTTACACGTCCCGTAACAATGCTTGGAAATTATGGCAACTCTAGGCCTAAATCATAGTCATGCTACGATGTTTCGGATTGAAGTTCAAATCTCCTTAATATGTTTTAAAGTTTGCAATTGCTTTTGGCTTTTCAACTGCATAATGTGATAACAACTTTATGCTGAAATTAAATAAAAACCTAGACATAGAACAAAACGCATGTTGAAATATTCTTTCCGATAGATCCAAATTCGAATTACATACGACAGGTCTTAGGTGCTAGGGACATGCTTATGGAAATGAATGAATGGCATTTAACTGCAAATTTTTCGCTTCGAAAGCCCCTGGTTTCGTAGAATTTTTGAGCAGTAAAAAAGAAAGTGACTGTTCTTCGAAGTCAGCCATTTCGGCATTATCAGAACCACAGCCAGGCGGCCTGAAGAAGGGGCCCTTGTTTGGAAATGCCCCAAGACACAAAGATACCGCTTAGAATGCTATCTTCTCGAATGATACATCACGGAATACCTGAAGGCTAGATATATTTTTCTTTTGACTATGTGGGGGGGGCACTCCTCTCCAGATTCAAAGAAATCTGTAAAAACGATTCTTTTTCCGCTAAAATCCATAATTTTTGTTGTCCGGCGCCAAAAACCTGAAATTTAGGGAAAGGGAAATCCCAACCAAAAACAGCTCGTCGGAAAATAATGAGACGTAAAGGGAAATTTCTGCTTAGTTCTCAAACCACGGCTGGTAAAGAGGAAAGGTTGGTGTCTAAAATCCATCTGCGGTGTTTTTGAACCTGTCTTTTGAGTCTAAAAGGCAGGATAGAGGTCATTAAATTTGACATAAGTGTGATTTTTGATGTTAATTGCTGGACACGGCTAGCCGAGTTCAGTGGCGCCTAGGTTTCAGACGTACTTGACTGTCTAATTAAAGGTAGGATAGTTATGATGCCATAATTCTTGCTTCTCTTTCTTTTCTTTATATCTAATATTCTTTATTATATTCAGAAGGGCAACAATGAGAGAAAGAATAATGCTTGTTTTTCCAAATTTTCTATTTCCGAAAGGATATAAATTCGAAAATGTATGGAGGTGTTTTGGGGTACTCAGCAGCATCAAATTTTATACAGGAAAATTTTGGTTTACGATTTTTAGTTTTAGACCCAACCAGTATAAAAATAAATTTTTGTTAAGAAATCCTTTATGATAACGATTCTTTCGTAAAAATTCATCAATAAACGTAAAGTTAAAATCCCCTAGAAATATGCTTTAGTGCTATTTACAAACGGCTATATAAAATGATGTTTTTTTAAATTACATTCGTTACATTAAATTATATTGAGTTATACATTTTTGTCTTTTGCACACTGTTACACTTTTTTTATATAGAAAGAGATTTAATAAGATCTGATTACTTCAACGGCCCTTCAAGCCTATTCGAGGATGAAAGCGTAAACGAAGAAATTGTATTAGGTATTTCAGACGATTTCGAGAAATTCGATGGAATGTTTTTTTAATGTGTTGATTCAAAGATTGTGTCAAGTGCTTATATGTTTCAAAAATAAACTATTGTACATTAAATTGAAAATTATATATTAACTTTTTTGAGAGGGGAGGAGGCTCAGAATATGTTTTGGCCTAGGGAGTAGAAATGTATGAATCCGGCCCTGTCTGCTGCATTTGGTATAACGAGAATATTTTACCGGATTTACCGGATTATCCGAATTTCCCGGTCAGCCTCAATTAGTTCGGATTGCTGAGGTTGTACTGAACTTAAAAACTGCTTGTCTAAAGATTAAATGAAAATTAATTGTAAAATTTGATTTTGGAAATTGGGAAGGAGAAGGGAGGGCGAAACTTGTATGACCCCTACAGGGCTTAATCTGGAGCACCCTTTTCCGTGCCCGGATTTGGACTCAAAAAATTATAGCAATTCTACTGATTCAACAAAACGGCAACATCAAGCCACAGAGAAGAACCCAACGTTTCAACTATGTTGTAAAATTGTTATCACCCAGTGGCGAATCCGGGGGGGCTATCGGGCTACAGTCCCCCTCTCCGAGCCAAGCCAGAATTCTTGATTTTATTTAACATCATTACAACTGTTTTTTATTAATTTCTCTCTTTAACAAAATAATAAAAACGTTTCAACATTGCTTTCTAGCTTGGCAGGCTCGAAAATTTTCCTACTTTTCTAGACATTCCACTTGTACTTGTAGCTTTGACACGGTCGAAGACATTTTTTGGCTAGTTATTTCATCGTAATTTTTATTAAATTATCGAAAGTATTGCATTTATGATTCTTATTGTCAGATGAGTAAAGTCTGTAAAGTTAAAGAGTTTTGGTTTACTTTAGCCTTGAGGTTTGACATTCATCACGACAATACAAAGTCTTTATGACCAACCCCCCAGATCGGAATCCTAGATTCGCCACTGTTATCACCTAAATATTCCTGAATCCTGAATGCTTCAAATACTGTTCCCAAGGGAAAGAAAGCCAGCAATCTTTCCTTTCGTTCTGGAAAGTGTTATTTTTGTTCCTCTTATCTCCTAAATCCACCCTGTTTTACAAACTCTCACGTTTTGGCCAATTAATTGCATAAATAAAAAAGGGGTGTGCCAGCATCATCACTTCAAAAACGACCAATGGACGAGCGCACCCTTCCAGAGCCTCATCCGGATGGAAGAGTCCATCGTCGCTACGCCACGATGACTCACTTCTGCTGAGTCGGGATGGGTAACAACTGAAGTTGTACAACTCATCCGCAGGAATTTATTTTGTCATCAACGAAACTAATCAGCGGGGAATCTTATCCGGTGTGCAAAGATTTGCTCACTGTGTGTGCCTTGATTTGAGACAAAGTGGCACTATGTAGGTTTCGAATTTGACGGCACAGTCCCAATGTGAGAGTCTTAGTCCCGGATTTGATAATCCACTTAACTTAATAATTTTCTTTGCTATCTAATCAGATGCTCCCTTCTGTTTTGGAAAGCGGTTGTCGTTTTTATTCACCTCAGAAGGCATATAATACTTGAGATGTTTATGGATTCTAGGTAATTTTTGTGTCAAATTATAAAGATAATTAATGATTAAATTTTAGTTTTAAGACCAAAAATGCGATAATTCGATGCACGAGTATTCTCGGGCTGTTAAGTTAAGCGGTTAAAATGCTCCGAATTCCACCGTTGTTTTTTTTAACTTTTAAATAAATAGTACACAATAAATTTTTAGATTCACTTGATTCATTTTTTACTTTCTCGTATACGAAGTATACAAAGAGAAAGTATTGTAATCGTCAAAAAATTCGAACTCGAGATTTTGACGAATCTCCACGTTTTAGACCTCCCTGAGTCCGAAAAACACGATTTGGGAATTATGTCTGTGTGTCTGTCTCTCTGTGTGTGTCTATCTGTGAACACGATAACTCGAAAACTATTAGAGCTACGGGGATGAAATTCGGTATGTGGTCTTTAAACATAATTTGTAGGTTTCTATCAAATTTTGGACAAAATCCGTCAACGGGAAGTCTGTATGTCTGTATGTCCGCGGTCATGTGAACACTATAACTCAAAAACTTGAATAGCTAGATGGATAAAATTTGGTACACAGTTTTATCGTCATGAATGTAGGCCCATATTAAATTTTGGGCCAAATCCGTCAAAAAGGTGCGTTCAAATTGCATATTCAATTTCTTTTAATCCGATTCTCATGTGCAAAGTACTGGTAGCAATCTGTTATTGCTGTAAATTTTATTTACAACAATAAATAATGTTCTCAAACATGAATTGTAACAAATTTTTTATTGTTGTAAATAAAATTCAAACCGATCTCATTATTTCAGCAAATCTTTTATTTACGAGCTGTTGCAATTGTTACGATTGTGGTAGTATAAATTGTTTTCTTGGGAATTCAATTCTAAAGCAGAATTTTCGCTTTAGTATTCATTTCATTGCCTATTTTATCTCACCTGCTTCAAAGTAATATTTTTTGGAAACGTGGCAACAGAGATATTTGATTTCAGGTTTGTTGGTTTGTTTCACTTTCTCGTATACGAAGTATACAAAGAGAAAGTATTGTAATCGTCAAAAAAAATTCGAACTCGAGATTTTGACGAATCTCCACTTAGAAAGTATACGAGAAAGTTTAGGGGAGACCACTCCCGCTGGTTACTTTCTCGTATACGAAGTATACAAAGAAAAAGTATTGTAATCGTCAAAAAAATTCGAACTCGACATTTTGACGAATCTCCACGTTTTAGACCTTCCTGAGTCCGAAAAACACAATTTTGGAATTATGTCTGTGTGTCTGTCTGTGAACACGATAACTCGAAAACTATTAGAGCTACGGGAATGAAATTTGGTATGGTATCTTTACACATAATTTGTAGGTTTCTATCAAATTTTGGACAAAATCCGTCTATGTGAAGTCTGTCTGTCCGCGGTCATGTGAACACTATAACTTAAAACCTTAAATAACTAGGATAAAATTTGGTACACAGTTTTATAATTATGAATGCAAGTCCATGTCAAAGTTTGGGCCCAATCCGTCGAAGGGTTGATGGTCTGTCGCGCTGTATAATCGCATACTTGTAGAAATTATATCTCTTAAACCCTTTGGCTTAGATAAATAAAAATTGGTATGACGGTTGCTAACATTAATTATAGATCTGTGCCCAAATTTTGTTCCAATCGGTTGAAAAAAGGCTTACAAATTGCATAATTAATTTTCCTAATCCGATTCTCCATGCGCATGCGTACTCGTAACAATCTCTATGCACGCGGAAGCTGTTGAGCGAATTACGTCACTTTGTCCTTGAGCCGGAAAGAGTGGTGAGATAAATGCGTTTTAATCGGTGCGCATCTCTTTGGGAATTTGATTCTTTACCTAAATATTTTACAATCACTATAATCTACAATGAAAAACCTTCCGATAGTCATTGGATTCTGGGATGCAGTAGGATAGAAATTTTTTTTATCCACGCAGGGAGAGGAGAAACAGCACATTTTTGGCGAAGTATACAAGGAAGTTTAGGGGAGACCACTCTCGCTGTTTTATTTTCTCGTATACGAAGTATGTAAAGAGAAAATATTGCAATCGTCAAAAAATTCGAACTCGAGAAAGCATTGTAATCTCCAAATTTTACACCTCCCGAGTCCGAAAAACACAATTTTGGAATTATTAGAGCTACAGGGATGAAATTTGGTATGTGATCTTCAAACATAATTTGTAGGTTTCTGTCAAATTTTGGAGAAAATCCCTCTGCGGGAAGTCTGTCTGTCAGTGTTCATGTGAATACGATAACTGAGAAACTTAAATAGCTAGATGAATAAAATCTGCTACACAGTTTTTATCATCAGGAATGTTGGTCCTTATCAAAGTTAGGGCCAAATCCTTCAAAGGGTTGACTGTCCGTATAAACGCATATTTGTGAACACAATAACTCCT
>BGPR01031666.1:0-13753 GCA_013235015.1 Araneus ventricosus | reverse complement strand
AATGTAACGTGAGATATGTGTGACACTTTTTTCAAGTGCTTTCTTCAATAGAATTCAGCTGCAATAATTTCATCGTTTTAATTTCTTTAAAAAGAGGGAATAGAAAACAGTCGGCCAGCATTTGTGTGGACATTTTTTCCACATTTGAAATATCTGTACAAATCATACCAGGTTTCCAACATTTTAATTCACATTAATGTAACACGAGATGTGTGTGAAATTTTTTTCACGTTCTTTCTTCAAAAGAATTCAGCTACAATAATTTCATCGTTTTAATTTCTTTAAAAAGAGGGAATAGAAAACAGTTGGCCAACATTTGTACGGATATTTTTTCCACATTTGAAATATCATGTACAAAATATCTCAGATATGAACATGAAATATCATGTACAAAATATCTCAGATATGAACATGAAATATCATGTACAAAATATCTCAGATATGAACATGAAATATCATGTACAAAATATCTCAGATATGAACATGAAATATCATGTACAAAATATCTCAGATATGAACATGAAATATCATGTACAAAATATCTCAGATATGAACATGAAATATCATGTACAAAATATCTCCGATATGAACATGAAATAAATATCTCAGATATGAGCATGAAATATCATGTTCAAAATATCTTTTCCTTGAAATTCAATATTGATAACAATATGCTAATTCAGCGTTTTTAACACGTTCGCTGCCATCTACGAGATTACTCGTTGTTGGCAGTCTTGTCGGGGACGCCGACTACGAGTTATCTCGTAGAAACTTAATATGTTTGCATCAGATCGGCTTTTGGGATCGATACCTTGGCAGCGAACGTGTTAAACATGCTGGCGATAAAGTCCTATTCAATCTTTTAAAGTTAATAAAGTTTAAGAAATCAAAACTGACTGAATTAAAATTCTGAACAGTTCCTCAAGAAAGATTTATCACTTACATCTGCCAAGATACGAAAAATAACAGCACAGAATTCCCAAACAGCTCCGAACTGGAAACAAAATTTCCCAATTTTTCATCGCATAGGTATGAAAAACGAGTGAAAAAATTACTCTAATATGTCTCTTACCATCTCAACCCCCAACAGCGTCATTTTTTACCACTCATATTTTTTTCCTCCAACTCTGAAAATACATCTCTCCCCCTACACTTATAAAGAACGAAACATCTCCGATTTCATTTCGAAAATTACAAAAAATAGGAATAAAAGAAGAAGAAAAAATCCACTTTTTTGTACATCCCCCAACCAATAGCACACACTCAAACCGATTAGTGCACGCTTACCCCAACACTTAAAAACAGAAGCAGGATAAAGCACACACGTACCTCTGACTCGAGCCGGGCTTTTTATTTTTCAATTTTTCACTCCAGTCTCTTTCTCCGATTTTTACCCCCCCCCCCACCCCCTCTCCCGTCCAAAATCAATTTCCCCTCCCCCCCCCCCCCCCCCCCCCCCTCAATCCCTTAGTAAATTTTTCTCTCATATAAATAGCGTCCTCACAAGTCGTTACCGGTCTTTCTAATCATATTGGGGGATGGTATTGATTTGAGTGGACGCCGTGAGCGTTTGGTTTCCGAGTATGGGTAATTTTCCTGATGCGTTTCTTTTTTTCCCTTTCTTTTTCCCTTCATATAAATCTGGAGGGGCAGGAGGACATATTTTTCATTTAAATTGAAGCTATTTGTTTGTCATTTCATGTTTTCGTGTCTGGAGAGTCCTGGTGATTAGATTTGGGGGTTTGGATCTGTCCATTACGTGATGTGGTGTGTATTCCTACACAGAAGACACACGGAGTATTATTTTATGATGCCGATGTTTGTTTCAATCTGAGAGTTATGTGTATCATGTAAAGGTGCTTTTTTCCTGAGGGAAAAAATGATGCAAGGATGATCTGTAGCCTTTTGATACGGACTTGGCAGGAAAATGGAAACGTAATGGGTTTCTATCATTCACTGAAATCTATACTCGGCGTTCTACTAAATGGGAACGGATCTCTCCGTCATAAATTCCATACGAATATTATTTTTCTCAGACTCTCTCTCTCTCTAAAACCGCAGAATATATTTTATAGATCGGATCAAAGCTTAAAAATTAGATTGAAAGCGAAATGCATAAACTATTACATGAATTATCACATTTAAATGCTGAAAAAGGCAATGCGAAACATTTATAGATTTTATTAGCAAATACTTTCACAGGTAAATGTATCTACAATTATTTACGTATCCGTGATGATAAAATAAGCTAGTATGTCTAGTACAAGGTCTATTCCCAGTTTTTTTCAAAGGAAAACCAATAGTTAAGGTGAGTCCAGAAGAGCAATTTGCCGATAAGAAATATAAATGAAAGTATGCATGGACTGCACATATAAGGCATAAAATATATTGTTAGCACACCACCTGCATCTGCATTTTTTGCAAGAAGGAATGGGTAAATGGTGGATGAAGAAAAACTAACTATCTCGCGAACTCATTAGGAGTTCCACAAAATAAAGAATTTTGCATGGGCCGATCCAGGCGAAAATTGGGGCCGTTTTGCGGCCCCTTCACAAGATTCCACTTCATGAAAATGGCCCTTCACAAAATTTCACTTCATAGAAACGGCCCCTTCACAAAACTCAAATTCACAAAAACGGCCCCTTCACAAGATTCCACTTCATAGAACGGCCCCTTCACAAAATTCAAATTCACAAAAATGGCCCCTTTTCTCAATCTGATTTCTTTTTTAAAAGTTTTTGAATGAGGCATTACATAAAATATATATACGAGTATTTTTTTCAGTATTATATCAAATTACCGCATACATTTGGTTCAATGAAACACTTTTGATATTAAACGTAAAATATAGAAATATGACTGAAAAAAATTGAAGGTTTTACATGATAAAAAATTTTTTCACAAAAATAATTTTTTTTTCACAGAATTGGATCTTTGAGAAAACCTGGAGCAACCCCTGTTTTAGTTACCATAATCCACTGTTTACTTATTGAGCTATCTACATGGACTATTTTAAAATAAGATCTATTTCAACTTTCAAACTACATATTCATAAGCATATAAACAATAAATTTTCTCTTCAAAAGGGAAAATCGAAACGAACTGTATGAAAAATTATCTGCTCTCTGCTAGATTTATATCCTCGCAGCTGAACAATTCAACGAAAAAAATCATTTCTTCAACAACAAAAAAATCTGATACAGAGAATTTTCAATATAGGTACTTTTATACTTTAATCAGATAGAGTTCGCTACTCTACCTCGCATCAACGTCACTCGCGACAGATGCAGACGATTTTTTTTTCTCCATCCCACCCTTTCCTACTTCCTCTCACAGACCCTACCCTATCAGATGATCAACTCTGATGCAATTGTTTGTTTAAAAGACAGGTTACTGGAAATTCGGGAGAAACAAGAAAAAAGAAGAAAATAAAAGTCGATATTTTTCTAGTCGATTGAAAATTGGACGGAAAGCCCTTCTAGAAAATATTGCAACGAAAACGGGGAGGTGGAGGGTGGAATAAGAGGGATTAGGATACAGCAGGAAACGTAGAGGAAAATTGTTTTTAAAGAGCAAATGGGTTGCAACGATGAAATACATCCAAAAAGAATAGAAGTTGGCTTATGTTGTCGGAGTTTCATTACTATTACAGTTGTAAACTATTCCAGACCAATTGTGGATGGATTCGGAATTCGGATCGATACACGAAATGTTTCTCATGGCAAGAATGCATGTAAATCAATGAGGAAACGGAGACAAATCCTGAATTTCATCACTGAAAACTTATTTTATATGGAATTTGCTTTCTGATTTGGAATTTTACGAGTAACAGCGTATCCTCGATGGAGGCAGACAGAAAAAGAGACTGACATCAAAACATGTCCCCGTACATGAAATCTCAACTTGATTTCTCATCCTTTCTGTACACTAATTATTTATTGGGTGTACTAGTATATTAATTATAAGCAAATGGGTTGCTTATTGTATTAATTATAAGTAAATTATTAGTGATTTAATTAGTGTATTAATTATTAGCAAATGGGATGTAAAGGTGAAGTAGACCAGAAAGAATAGAAGTTGGCTTATGTTGTCGGAATTTCATTACTATTACGATTGTAAACTATTCCAGACTAATTTTGGGTAGATTAGGAATTTATCGATCTGCAAAATGTTTCTGTTGACATTAATGTATGTAGAATAATTAAGAGAAGGAGTCGAATCATGAATTTCCTCTCTGAAAAACTATTTTATTAGGTATTTCTTGAATTACAGCGGATTGCCTGATTGCACTTGTGTCTTTTAACATTGACTCTAGCAAAGCAATGCCAAAAATTGTTTTTGAGCCATAAAACTCTAATAAAATCAAATTAATCCTCCAAATATTTAATTGTAGAAATGAATTTAAATAAGTAAACTATGCCCTAAAAATTCTTCAGCGAAAGTACAATATTTCTTGTGTAACGTTACTCAAATTCGTTCTCCTGTCAATTTGTTATAATTCAAAATAATCCGATGCGAATAATCTATTGTGGAAACAATAGAAACGAAAAAAATTTGCTGAAAAATGTAACTTTTTTATGCACTTGTAAGTATCCAAGCTCTATTAAACAACGCTATCTCATCTTCAAAATCTCTCATGGCTATACTCTTAACTTACACAGATTTGTTGTTTGGCACAGTTTTGTATTTCCGATATTTTAAATTTTTTAATACATTTGAACCTTTAACATTGACTCTGGCACGGCATGGACTACTGTGACTTTTGCACCATAAAATTCTAGTAAAATCAAACCAAATCTTCCACATACTTCATTACAGAAATGAATTTCAATAGTTAACTATCCCATGATAATTCTTCAATTACTTTCTTCAACACAGTTACTTTATCTGATGTGTAACACTACTTAAATTCTTTCTTTTGTTACTTTCTAGTAATCCAAAATAATCCGATGTCAATGATCTATTGTATAAACCAGTTTTAAAAAAATAGCTGAAAGAAATTTTTTTTTTCTGTACTTCAAAATATACCAGTTCTATTAAACAATGCTATCTCATCTTCAAAATCTCTCATGGCTATACTCTTAACTTACACAGATTTGTTGTTTAGCACAGTTTTGTATTTCCGATATTTTAAATTTTTTAATACATTTGAACCTTTAACATTGACTCTGGCACGACATGGACTACTGTGACTTTTGCACCATGAAATTTCCACCAACATCAAACCAAATCTTCCACAGACTTCATTACAGAAATAAATTTCAATAATAAACTATCTCATGATAATTCTTCAATTACTTTTACAATTACTTCAATTACTTATTCTACAATTAAAATTTCCACCAACATCAAACCAAATCTTCCACAGACTTCATTACAGAAATAAATTTCAATAATAAACTATCTCATGATAATTCTTCAATTACTTTTAAAATTACTTCAATTACTTATTCTACAATTAAAATTTCCACCAACACCAAACCAAATCTTCCACAGACTTCATTACAGAAATAAATTTCAATAATAAACTATCTCATGATAATTCTTCAATTACTTTCATCAACAAAGTTACTTTATCTGATGTGTAACACTACTTAAATTCTTTCTTTTGTTACTTTGTAGTAATCCAAAAATAATCCGATGTCAATGATCTATCGTATAAACCAGTTTTAAAAAATGGCTGAAAGAAATGACTTTTTATTCTGTACTTCTAAATATACCAGTTCTATGAAACTACGTTATCTCATCTTTAAAAAAAAATGGCTCACCGAGATCTCTTAAAGAATGCAGAAAGCGGCGATTTATAGACAAAACAAGTCCATTTATTTCAAAGAAACATTCACTTTCCTCGTTATGGATGGGTCACTATTATCTGATCAATCAGCGTGAGCGAAAAAATTTCGCCGCCTGACCGTAGCAGCACGAAAATATACATAATACAAAGAAACAACAATCAATCAATCATGAACTATCAAATGAAGAACAATATGAACATATCCGATGAAAGCTCTGTCAAAGATTAAAAGCTGATCGCATCTTTACTTGCTGACAGCCGCGACTAGACCAACAGTGATTGACGATGATAAACGAGATCGTTGCTTTTTGATACAGATATTTTTCCGCTTCAATAGACACTTCTGCTTCGATCAAGAATGTAAATGCTGTTAATTAGCGAAAAAATATCGGAGGTAACCGGAATTAATAAAATGGAACCATCTGCTGCGAACAAGGGGGACATCCAGTTATCATGTGGATGAATGCTTTTGTATTGTTTCCGAGGTCTGCTAACCATCTGCGCTCTTTGTATAAAATTTGGTAGAATACACAGTAACAGATTTTATGTGGTTTTAAGTAAGTGCGTGTTTATTGTTGCTATTATATACGGTTTAATGGCTGCATGATGGCCTTCAAATTACAGGAAAGTACTTTCTTTGTCGGTTAGACGACTGAAAATTGCCATTTTGTCAACAAACGTTCCTTCGAGATTTAAATGTAGACATGAAATATTTATAGATGTAATATGTATTTAAACGCTGTGTTTACTTTAACTTGTTAATTTCTCTTCCAGCATTTACATGGATCTTCCTTTTTCCGTATCTTTTGTAAGATCTTCCAAAGGTTCGAATAACAGTTACTTAACCAGCGAGATTTATCTCCCTAAGACTTCCCGTATGTTTCCACAATGTGGTACGTTTCGTGCTTAGCTTCATCGTTTAGTGAAAAGATTCGTATATTTATTTCGGACATCTACCCACTGACCGATTGTGTTCATAATTCGATACAGATTAACTATTTTGCAATTCTTGCATATGTGATCGCAATGTTTTCTTATAGTTATATTTCGTATACGAAAACGTAAAAAAAATTGTCAAATTACATTACCTTATTTATTTAAAGAAAAGCACACTATAGGGAAAACTCCATTTACAGAGTGCTATAAACAAAAAACACACAAAGAACAATTGCCACAACGAGTAAATAAAAAAATGTGTTAGAAAATAAAAAGTTGAACACAGAGAATACACAAAATTATAAAAATTTTGCAAACGCATATATAATTAAAAAACATTAAAACACACTGTGATTCTAAAAGTCGTATTTTTAAAAAAATTAAAAGACCATTTCCAAAAGGCAAGGGTTAAAAAGTCAAAGCACACAAGCACCGAATCCTCTAAAACACGCCAGGAGTTTAAACGTTTAAAGACGTAAATACAGACTTGAGATAAAAATAAATTGCAACACGGCGCCGAAAACAGAGTACAAAAATTAAAACCTATAAAAAACATTTAAAAAAATGGTCGAATACATAAGAAAACGGAAAATCACCTTTTTTTATCAGAATTATCTTTTTACCTTTTTAAATAAAAACCCTAATCACCTTTCTATCATAATTTTTCCTCTGTAAGTAAGCAATAGATGATATTTATTTTGAATCATTTCATAAGATTTGGTGGAGAATTTAGAACGCTCATTTTTAGCTATTTACAAATGTAAACAAGACATAACTGTTGGAAGGACGGTCGAGATTTCAGAAATATTAGCGAGTCATTTTTTTAGAAAGTTTTAAAAACAATTCTCTCTCATTAATTGTAAGAGATTACAGTATTATATCCAGTCACACATCACTCCATAAATAATTCTTGAAATATTTAAGAAATTACTTCAGGGATAAAAAAAAACATGAGGCATTTCCTTTAATTGGTCAATTAGTTATAGTTATTTCTCCAACTTAGTAATTTAAATAAGTTCTACGGGCTATGAAACTAATGTATAGTTCAGCAACGGATTCCGAGACTACCACTTTTGGACGATTTTACACCGGAAATGGGCGTCAGGCAATGAGTCACATGAGCGCATTTCCGGAGTTTATTGTTAGATCACGCTCAGTAAAATGTAAACATCACCCTTCCCTCCTTCACTTTCCCCCTATTTTGATGAAAATAACTCCGCTCAGCGCATGCGCAAAAGTGAGGGGGGTTTCCGAATCCGTTGCTATACAATAGCTTTCAGTTCCACGAACTAGTGGTATAGTGGCACTTCACGCCATTTCATTGTTTTAGCCCATCCATTTAAACAGGCCATTCAGGAGCATTCCATGCCACGCAAATCCGTGCACTTTCAGTTCCCCGATCACTTATCCCCACCATCTCCATATTTCTTCGATGAGCCACTCACCCCAAACCTCTCTCCACACCTGCACCCATATCCACTTCCATGTCGCTCCACGCCACCTCAATTCTGACCAGTGGCGTAGCGACCGGTGGGCAAGTGAGGTATAGATGCCCTATGCTCCAGTTTTAGGGAGCACCACGGTGTTAAAATATTACTGCGTTTATGTCATTTTTAAATCAAAATATGATGAGGGGCGTGAAAATAATACCATGCTCCTGGCGTCACTTATGCTTGTTAAGCTACTGGTGACGATTGGGATTTAAAAAAAATCATTATTTTCTGAGTGCCACTTACTCTCACTACGCCACTGGTCATGGTAACAAAACATCAATGCGTTTATATCACTTTTTCAAGTCAAATGCGATAAGACGGCAAAAAAAACACCATGACCCGGGCCCCTTTTTCACTGATGATGACTCCGGGGGCGAAAAAATCGTATTATGACCCGGATGCTACTGACCTTCGCTACGCCACTGGACTTAGTATATGGCTTTCTCTACCAACACTCGATCTCGATTTCTGTCCAAAGATCATTAACAATTGATAAAACCCTTTCAACTGCTGCATTAGTTGTAGGGCATCACAATGTAAATGGGGAAAAAAATGAATAAATTTTCACATCGTATATGTTCATTTTTGAAATGGCTGAATATTTCCACCCGTCTTTATCAATTTCAATATGTTTATAATACCATTGAATTTATTTTTGAGAATTTAAATATACATCCAGTCTTCCAATTTTGCAGGGATATGGAGATTCACAGATTAGTCTCCAAATATCGAAAAGGAGGATGCTTTTCAAAGGAGGACAGAACTTTTAAAAGAAATATTGTCTTCCCTAAAGGAGGACGATTGGTCACCTTATCAATCAGGTATGTAAAGGTCTCTAACAAGAATAAGCAATCAACATTAGGTGTTTAATTAAGGATATAATAATGAAAAAGCAAATGCATTTAATCCTTTTATCGATTTAAAATCCAAACTCTGAAACTTTTTTTCATCTCCCAAATATATTTTATCATCCAGATTATATTTTGCTATCTTACTTATCGGGGAAAAAAGACCAAATATAAAACATATCCCGCGTATCCCCCAATCCATTTTATGAACCATATCCTCTCAAAAACCTTACCGCATACTTAACAAACCTCATTCCTCGTCTTTAAAAAGTACCACATAAACAAATAAACAAAAAAGAAGAAGAAAATACGAAAGTGTTTTTCCCGCGTAATTCAGATAAATCCCTAAAAAGCTTTATTTCAATTCCGAATCAGCAACGAAGACGGAAGGGAAAAAAAGAGGGAAAAATAAAGTGCATTTCCCGCAAAAATATCTATACAGCATTTTTGATGAGTAGGCATTGTTTGGGAATTCAGAGTGGACCCTATTTTGTTGCTCTTTTAGATGACATTTCGTGCGGATTCAGCAATATTTCTCAGCAAGAAGATTTAACTTTAACCGTACTCGTATCTTAGAAGAATAAAAAGGATTAGCAGATGTTTTATAGAATAAAACCCCGCCTTCGTATACCTGTACGTAATTCTTCATCCTTTTTCGAACAAAATGTCCAGAAATGCATTTTGCAGACTGGGAATGGGGAATAATATCGGGAAAAAGTCTTGCGGCCTAATTCTTTCTTGAAAGCGGATTAGGTACGATTTCTCTTCTGCTATTGCTGTTATTGTTTTTTCGTATATTTTATGGGTTTAAGCGTACTTTGCTCTTGTGCTTGTAGCCCATACCCTTTTAAGAAAGATTACAAGTTTGCGGTTTAGGGGATTCCTTGCCTTTTCTTTTAAGATTCCGTGGTTTCCGCGTTCGATAATGTTTTTTGGATTAAAGACAGAAAAAAAAAAGATGTCCTCGGATAGATGAAAATGATGAAGCTGGCAAAAATAAAAATGGAATGTTTTGGTTTGGGATAACACAAATAAGCTTTGGAACTGTAAATTCATAAACTTGGATTCCTTGCAAATGGATAGCAATGGCTGGAATGGATAGTAACATTTTTTCCCACGTAAATACGACATTATTTCCAAATGCAGTCGCCTCTATAACAGAAACGCCAGATCATAATAGTAAAATAAGGCCAAAAAAGGTCAAATTTGAAAATTTGATTTAAGCACTCATTTTTCCCTTATCTATACTTATAAAAGGCAGTGCATGTCCAGACGAAACTACCGCACTTACAGACTTGAAATTTGGCACACAGGTAGTCGTAATGGTGACTCAACGCACCTCGAAGCCCGAATTTTAAAATTTAATCTAGAAAGTTTTTTATTTAATGTTTTGTGTTATTTTTGGTAATTTACGTTATATATTTCCGCATTACATTTTTCGCATTACATTACTCAAAGCATGATTATAATGAAGATGTGAAAGTATGAATTTAAAAAAAAAAATTAAGTTCATTTCGTTAAAAAAAATGAAGTAATATTAAAGTAAAATCATGACAATGATAAATCTAAGCTAATAAAAGGAAGTGTTTGTGTGTCATTCTGGGCTATTTTTATTTTGTTGAAGTCATTGTACCACGGGCAACGCCGTGCGCATACTGCTAGTTTGTTATAAAAAAAGACTATCCTTCATTAACAGAAATGCCACTAGATTGACACTCACACTGCACACTCACACACGACATTGCAAAAAATAAAGTTCTGTTCTCAGTAGTATTAAAATATTTTATGCTTTTGTGTGGAACTTCTCGTAAAAGAATTCGACCATGAAAAGAAACAAAAAATAAAAAACAGAGAAAGTAGTTTTTATATGCTGTGCAGAGACAAACATAGCTTTCGGTAGAAGCATTCTGACTAATACAGTCTGAAGAAAGGAGACAGTAACTTTTCTAATAGAGGAACTACTTTTGTAGTTCATTGTGAGTCGTTTGAAAAGTGTCATATTAAAAGTATATTAACGAATAGTTAAATTATGTATTAAAAATCGTTCTAAAAGTCATAATCAAAAATAAGGCCAAAAAAGGTCAAAAGTGAATTTAAGGCCAAAAAAGGTCAAAAGTGAATTTAAGGCCAAAAAAGGTCAAAAGTGAATTTAAGGCCAAACAGTGGCGAATCCGTGATTCGGGTCTGGGAGGGGCTGAGGTCACAAAAATTTTGTATCGTCGTGACGAATGTCAAACCTCATGGCTTATGTAAACCAAAACACTTTAACTTTACAGATTTTCCTCAGACAGTAAGAATCATAAAGAACACTACAATACTTTCGATAATTTAATAAAAAATACAATAAATAGGCACAAAATGTTTTCGACCGCGTCAACGCTACAAGTACAAGTGGAATGACTAGAAAAGTAGAAAAATTTTCGAGCCTGTCAAGCCAGAAATCTCCGCCACGCTTTTATCATTATTTGTAAATGAAAATTAAAAACAAATAGCTGTAGCAATTTTAAATAAAATGAAGAATTTTGGCTTAACTCTGGGAGGGGCTGTAGCCCGATAGCCCCCCCCCTGGATTTGCCACCGAGGCCTAATGAAAATTCCCAAGGCGGCTTTGAAAAAAGGCCAAATTTCCAGAATTTGGCCTTAAGAAGGCCAATATGGCAACCCTGCTCAATAATCCGATAGTTCGCCAGTCCGGCTCCTCCAGTATACCGACGTTTTCAGAAGGTCGAATGGGATGCGTTTAGTGGAAAACAGTAGTGACCTTGGCTCGACGTAAGCAATAGGCTTCTGCTCCGATTTTGAATTTTATATTGCTACTAGCTGTGTTTCCCGGCGTTGCACGGGCTATCTCGAATAATGGGGTATTCCCGGGCGGAGAGAAGTGAGGTCACGTGAGACCTTGGGATCCATATATTTTCATATGCCCCGCCTCCGTTTTTCTCAACAGTCAACAAATATTGTCACTTACATTCCCCAACAGACGTTACGAACACCTTAATACAAAAAGAAGGAAAAAATGCGTGAAAACGATTTTTTTCCAATGCTAATATATCCAAACCAAGAAGCTCGCTGAAAAAGAAATATCAACTTCCGTTAAATAAAAAAAATAAAATGCAACACGGGATGTGAAAACTAATAATAGAGAAAAAAAAAGAATCCGCCGTGAATGAATTCACCATGTTGCCAATAGATGGCAGCACGTGAATTCATTCATTTTGACGTTTTTAATTAATATCTTTTTAACTAATTACAATTTCGGAATTTAAATAGTCGAAATGGATTCCTTGGATTATTTTCCATCTTTTGGTACTTACGGCTAGTTTCAGGATTCAGTGGTTGGTGAGGTGATAGAAGGACATAGATACATATGTTTGTTGACGTTCAGATTTTAATATACAAGATATTTATCAAACACAGTATGATTTTCTTTTTAATTTGGTAACATTTTGTCCAATACACTTTCATTTCTGAAAGCCCAGTGGTAAATTCCCTTTTCCAAATTATTATGTGGAGGTACACGTGATATTTTCTCGCAAAACTCCGTAAGCTGAAGCCTTTGCTGGAAACCTTTCGACGTAGTGTGAAAATATTGTTCAAAACAAAAGATCCCTGATGCGACTCATGAATATTATGAAGATCCTACATGAACGAAGGCATTATGTCATCATTAAGAAAGACTTTTGACGTAGACTTACGTCTCTGCAATGTGGTCTATTGGTATGTCGGGAAAGGAAAAAATTATGACGCTTTTCGTGCTAAAGTTAAACGTGTATAGCTCCGCAACCAAATAACACAGAGAATTGGTTTTAGTTTCATTTAACAGAAAAAGGCTGACATTGAAAATTGCAGAAAGAATTTTTAGAATTTGGAATTAAATTTAGTCACAGACGAGCTGGAAAGTTGGTGAAATCACGAAAAATTTTGATGACGTCACAGCGACCGATTGCGCACGCATGCGGACTAAGGCAATTCATTCATCAATCGCGCGAAACATTACTCAAGAATTGTTGAATTACGCCTAATTTCGTGTTAAAGTTAAATGCTTATATCTCCGCAGGCGTGACAACTGCTTGGCACATTCTTTCCCGAATGTCACAAATACGTGCCAGCTTTTGTGGCTTTTAGCTATCGACTGTCACGACTGTGTGACAACAACTTTAGTGCAATTAGGCTTAACTAGAAAAAGCGCGCCGGCCCTGAGCAGCCACGCGTGTTGGGAAACGTCGGCCAGACGGAACCGCATTTTTTCCGTGCGGCCGTCCTCAAAGGGTTAAACCCTCCCCTACTGTCTGTCTACCTGCATGTTGCGAGTTAGACTGAACTACAGAGGGCATATAGTGACGTTTATACCTGTGAATACGATAACTCATAACCGCAAAAGATACAGGAATGAAAATTAGTATTCGGTCTTTAGACCCAAATTGTAGATTTCTGTCCAATTAGCAAAATTTGTCTACGGGAAGTTTATATGGCCGGTAAATGATCACTGTATCTCAAAAGGGCAAAAAATTGATGAATGGAATTTGGCATATGTTTTTATTTACCAAAATTACAGGCATGTATATAAGTTTGGACTAAATCTGTCCATGAGTCGACTGTCTATTCGTGCAAACAAGAAAACATAACAGATAATATCAACAAGATAACTCAAAAAAAGTAACAAGTGATGAATTTTAGTATAT
>BGPR01031665.1:0-17919 GCA_013235015.1 Araneus ventricosus | reverse complement strand
CTATGAATTTTTGTACCACTTTTAGATGAAATTAATGAGTGATGTAATGCTGATATTTTTGTAACTATGTCTAGCAGGCATTTCGTGGCATGTGTAATGATTGCGGTAAATTAGATAATAAGGTATTTATTTTTGTTTATTTCATAATCGTTTTCTTAACAATCGACTGGCAATTGTTTTGATTTCATCTTCTTGTTTCGAATAAACAGTTGGTGTTTACTGACACGTTCTTCCGCTTGCTTTAGTTATGTGATTCTCCTATTTAATTTGGAATTATTTTTTAGGAAGAATCGATGAGTTTTTTTGTTTACAGGTGAAATCAGTGCGTGATGTAATGCATATATTTTTGGAAATATGAGAGAAAAAAAAAGCTCTTTTAAATATGATTAGCTGATTATATCTTGATTATAATGGTTTTGATACAGTAGATAACGAGGTGTTTATTTTTGTGTAGTTCGTAAGCGTTTTCTTATCGTTCTGCAGCTGCGAATTTAAAATTGCATTGAAATGTTCAGAGTGTTCAAGTTCGTTCTTGTAATCACTGTATACTAGTTTAAAACTACTTGACAGTTCATTGTTTCCAAGATTCATTATTAGCTTCCCCTTCAGAACAACTTTTCGATTTCGTGTCATATCAGAATTACTAAAATATTTCTTGAAAAATAAATTGAAAATTTTTTTTTGATTATTTTACTGTAAAGTTTTCTGATACACTTATTTTTGTAGCTATTAAATATTTGATGTTCTGTTGAATACCAGTGTTCTTTATATTTCTACTCGATTTTGGTGTTTTAATTTTATTTACCTGGCCCGTTTTCACGAACAAAAGCGCTTTTTCGGGAGATATCTCGAAATTTTGAGCCATAGTCACATGACCGTTTGCTTATTTTGGAGACCATAAATGTGAGGTGAGCATCAGAATTAAAATTACATTAACTTGAGAAAGAATGAGTCGTTTTAATATTTTTAACTATATTGGGAAAAGAGATTAATGGGATATATATATATAAGGAAAATGTTTATAAAATCAATTAAAGATGTGACATATATAAGAAATATATTTTCCTTATAAGGGAAATTGATTTTTATATAATTTACGTTTTTCTGTTTCGTCATTTTACATATTTTATAGAATTTTTTTGTTTATATTGTTGTGTGAATGCAAAAAAGGCCTTCCATTCTTAACGGTTCCTTTAACTCAGTATGTTTTAACTCGGAATTCAACAACTGAGGCCCCCTCCCTCGAAGTACGTCAAGTCAAGACTGGTTTTTAGGCTATTATACCTTGAGGGGCCTCAATCTTACAGGGAGTCTTTATTTTTCTCTTCGGACTTTTTCTACTTCAAGTTTCGTTTTCTGTAAAATCTCTGACCTTATTTCTTTGGGGGGGGGGGGGGCCATGACCTGCATGTTTCCATGCGTGGTTTGAGCTGGTAATTGTGCTTATTTCGGTTGATTGATTTTACCGCCGTGTTTGAATTTGTACAAAAGAAAAACACTTTGTATTGTATAATATTTTAAATATGAAATAATTCTAATTATTTAATCAGATTTATTTTTGAATCCAAACGTGGAAGTGGTGGAATTTAAAAATTTCGAGAAAAATTGTCTCTAAATCAGGGTTTTTTGAACTATGTCTGTTAATTTCACTTGGGATCTCGTCTACGCAGCGAGAATTTATCAAATGGAGTCAATTCGTGCTCACTTGATAACATAGTATGAGCCTCGCCTTCTTACTTTTGGAATCCATTGTACTTCTTGCAGGAGAAAAATAGACATGACGTCACAGCTCAACGAAAGTCAATGTACAGTGAAATATTCGATGGCATGCGCAGTCCCGTTTGCCACATGACTGTGGAATATACGTGTGAATTATAAACCTTTAAAAGAAATCTAGAAAGTCGTCTTATTTAAAACATTTCTTAACTGATTTTCAAGTAAACACATTTAATTAAATAAATTCTTGTTTATCAAAAATTAATTTATCATTTTCCCTTTATTATTTTTCTACATTTTGGATCGCAAAATATATTTACAACGAGTTTAGGGTCTGAGGTGTAAAAAGTTCAAGCCCTACTCTAAACGATCGATTTTAGAAGCTTTACGAACATATTCGCTTCATTGTTTATTCCACTGACATTAGCTGCTTTGTCTTAGTGAACTTTGATTAGTTTCAAGATGTGTGAAGTTCAAGCCATTAAAATCACTGCAGGAGGTAACGAAAGTGTAAAATGAGGATTGCAATGAGTGAAGAGTCAGAAACGAGGTAAAAGAAAGAATGAAATGCCGTGTGTGTGTGCTTGTGTGTGTGTGGGGGGGGGGGTGAACGGGAAACAGGTGGAAAACCGTTGTCTTTTGCTAATTTTTCCCCCTCTTCTTTTGAATCTTCAGTTCAAAAACAGTGAACGTATTGATACTATTTTACTGTAGATGGTGAAAAATAATTAAAATATAAACCACCCTTCTGGACGCGAAAGAAAGTCCATTTTTACTTCGTTTTTTTTTTCTTTCCTACTTGTCATTAGGAAAAAAGATTGCACCTTAAAATAATGGAGGATGGTCCATGGATTAAAAGATAGAGCGATTGCACTTTAAGTGTATATCACACGGAGAGCTATTGTACGCTGTTTTCGTCAGCATGAGCGCAATGCCACTCACCAAAAAAGTTTGTAGCACGTGACCGGTCAGACAAGATGACGGAAATCGTGGGTTCTATTCAACCGGCTTGAAAATGCACACGATTCCGACTGAAAATCGTCGGCATCGATAATTCAAACCATTCTGGTGTGACTTTGACGGTGACGTAGTTCACACCAACGATGACCGAAATCCTGTCTGACCGGTTGTCTCAATGCGTCACGTGCTACAATCTTGTTGGGTAAGTGGCATTGCGCTCACGCTGACGAAAACAGCGTCCGATAGCTCTCCGTGTGGTATACGCTTAACGAAAGTGTAAAATGAGGATTGCAATGAATGAAGAGCCAGAACCGTGGTAAAAGAAAGAAATGTGTGTGTGTGGGGGGAGGGACGAAACAGGTGGAAAACCGGTATGCTAGTTTTTGATATTTTTCCCATAGACTAAGGATAGAGTTAGACTGCTCACGCTGTAGAAAAACCAGCATTCGGAGTGAAGCAAGCACCTGGGTAGAAATTCCACTCGTCACGTGACTAAAGAGGAACTTCTTGGCTTCTTATCGCCACATTTGGCGAAGCGAGTATGAGGAGTGTTGGAAAACGAGTAGTATTTCTACAAGTAGCGAAACGTTACTATTTTAGTTCATTTAAAAACTAACTCACGAACGGAAGAAATCAAAATAATTGGATTTTATGTGACTAGGAATTTCATTTGTTTTAAACCTTACACAATATAATACTTCAACTGACTGTAACAAAAACAAATTATAAACTTTTTAAATAAAAAAAAATCCTTTTATTTAAAGCAATAACTACTTAATTTCAGGGGCGTATATAGGGAGGCTGAGGCCCTCTCCGAAATAAATTGACTAGTTTCAGATGTTATGGATCATGCTCCTTAAATAGATATATGCATCCCCTCTGAAATAAATCCTTTTATATGGCTTGGCTAAATTATTTAGTAAATAAAATCATCAAAACTTATTTATTGTAATTGAAATTTTAAAAAATAATTTGGTTTTTCCAAAGAATTTAAGGTTATTAATGTTATTTCTTATATTTATTTTTATAGTCATAAAATTTTTTTCATCTAAAAAATGGAACAATATAAAGAATTTCAATTTGTAAATGAGAATTTCTTAAACTTGAAAACATGAAATCATAAAACAAACTGTTTTCTTAAATTAGCCAACTTTACACTAATTGTATAAGTTAACAATTTATTATTAACTTATTAATAACCTATATAGACATTTGATAAAATCGCATGAACTCTTTGTTCGTTAATAAATGCCAAAACTTTGTTTTAACCTAATTTTTTAATAAAAATATCCAACTGCTATAAAAGACAATGTAGATAACTCATTTTTTCCAGGAGAAAAACATGGTCATCATTGTAATTTTAAACATTTTGTTCTGTGGATATTGATTAAAGAAGGAAGCTGTAATTAATTTTAGTTCAAAGGTAGCAATAAATTTAAATTGAAGAGCCCAATGAAATATTTCAAGAGTTTACTTTCTGAAATACACATTTAGCATGTTCTGTGTTCTTATTTATTATTCAAAAAACAAGACAAAGATGCAGACACTGAACTTTATTTACAATTAAATAAAAATACAACACTAGATGTAAATAATGACAGCCATTTCAGATATGGCGATAGTTTAAAAAGGGCCCAAATTTAGTTTCATACAAAGTAATAAATGGATAAAAAAGAAAGACGTATGTAAAATTTCTTTTATCAATAAAATGAAACTAATATCTTTATAAGCACGATCTCATCTTAAATACATGTTGTTTAACACTTATATTTCTACTAATGTTCTCACAAAGTACAGTCAACTGCTAATTTCTTTTGTTGCCACATCACATCTATGGGCAATAATTTATACAGATCTAGTTTTCAAGCTATATTACCAAGTAAATTACAATTATTTAAGCCATAGTTATTTGTGTTGAATATTAATGGAACAAATCAAAGAACTATTTGTTGCTTTAAAATTTTCCCGGCGAATGTTTTTTTCCCAAATATATCTCCTTTCTTGATTTTTTGGAAATCTGAAAAATAATCAGTTAAATATTTAAGACATGTCAATAATACTTTTGTTTTGGAAAATAATACTTGTAATAAAAAAAGCGAAAGAGAAATAAATAAAGAGTAAATAAAAAACACAAAACAAATTTTCAAAAATCATATACACATAAATTAACGAAAATTAAACAAAAAGAAGTTATTGAGTTCTAAATTTTATTAATAATATAGTTTCTTAATTATATGCATAAAAGAAAATGTTTAAAAAAATACCTAGAGATGAATTTTTACTGAAAATGAACTATGCTGATCTTTTTTATACACTGAAAAACATTCTACGTTTATTTCATGATCATAAAATTTTATTTTCTTTTAAATAACACAAAAAAACACGAAAATTTCAGAATGTAAACAACTTCGCCAACACATCGCCAAATATCTCAATCTACATATGTCTGATAAAATTCCATATTTTAAACACTAACAGACACTTAAAATCTATAGATACTTCTAAAAGAGGATAATAAACAATTAACTTAAGAAAAGAATTAATTTCATACACAACAAATGGAATAATATCGTTTTCAATTGCAACAAACACCACATCTAAGAGCTAAGACGTATTTTTGTGTAGCTATTTTGCATTAATAAAGCAAAAAATCATAAAAATTTTACTTACCGATGAAATGAAACAGATCCTCCTTTGATAAATTTTTCTTTACACTCGTATGCACAACTGGATTTAACCATTTTCGATGAATTTTCATGAGAACCTCAGCTGGCCTTTCTTACTCACGCATTGAAATAACAAAGGGTGCCCGTACGAAGTGTCTCCGTCTCGTCCACGAGTCACGTGACGAGGTGCTTGCTTCACATTGCAACCCTCCACGAGCAGTCTATTCGTATCGTAAGTCTATGATTTTTCCCCTCTTCTTTTGAATCTTCAATTCTAAAACAGAGAACATATTGATACTATTTTACTGTAGATGGTGAAACATAATAATAATAATAATAATAATAATAAACCTTCTGGACGGGAAAAGAAAGTCCATTTCTACTTAGGTTTTTTTCCCACTTTCATTAGGAAAAAAAAAGTACTGTCTCCAAGAGTCTGAAGGTAAATTCCTTTTGTTTGTAATTATATCTGTCTGTCTGTGAGAACATTTACTCCAAAATGGAAACCTGTGGTACGCGTACCCCTATGGTTACGCATTGTACCAGTTAAAGGTACGCGTAAGCATCTTGGTAATGGTGGGAAACATAAAACATAAGAATATTCTAGAATTTCGTTTTCTCAAGTTCGTAAGAAAAATGAAATTGAAAATCGTACGAGACCGAAAGCCTATTCACGAAATAAGACAAAAAGGAAGCAGATTAATTTCTGTAGTAATGAAGTAACTGTTAGTTTTCATCAGGGCCGGACGAACACTTCGTTAGTCCGTGCCCCGGCACGGAGTAAAATAATCGAGGGGCGCAAAATTGTCAAAATAAAATGAGAAAATAAAATTGCGACAGTTTCTGAATTAATTAGAAAAGTTTCTGAAAAAATTCTAAAAAACAATAAAGCAATCTGATTTTATGTACTAATGAGCACAAAACTTTCAAGGCACTACTCCAGTAATCTATATATATAAAAGGCAATGTCTGCGTCAATTCCGCTCCGAACTTGAGCATTGCTCTAAGAATATTATTAACTCTTCCAATACGTGTTGCATCCGGGGAGCGTAGTTTTTCCAAACTAAAAATAATCAAGAACTATTTTCGAACAACATCTCAAACAAGATTGTCAGACCTCGCTATATTAGGAATTGAATATGAACTGAGTAGCAGTTTAGATGCTTCTGAATTAAATAGAGAAATATCTGAAATAAAAGTTCGCAACAAAATTCGTCTGAATTATACTCCTGTAAACTGTTTTTTTAAATGAAGTATTTTTAGTGAAAAGTTATCAATATTTGTTTCAATTACTGAGTTACGCTGTTATTTTTTGAACGTTCGCTAAATAAATGTAAAAAAAGACCATATATCTTTTTTTTCTAGAATACTTGCACTGTAGTTCCATAGGGGGGCAATTTTTTACTTTTGCACGGAGCGGTTCAAAGGCTAAATCCGATCCTGCTATCATCATCAGTTAAAGCGAAATTATTTCAATGCTATTTTCATTTGTTTTGACTTTGGACTAATACAGTGAAACCTCTTCGAACGGCCGCCCCTACATAGCGGCCACCCCTCTTAACGGCCAATTTTTCGTGGTACGGATTTTCGGCCCATAGACCTAATGTTAAAATAACCCCTAGAAACGGCCACCCAACCCCTCTGAACGGCCGCCGGGTGGGTTCGCCCATCCCATTTAACAAAAGCATCGGTTAGAGATTTACTTTTTAAACTGAAAAACGAACTTGAAAAAAATGGGGTTTTTTTCCCGAGAAGGGTAAAACTTAAAACAGTCACAAGTTGTATCCTTTTTTTTTCAAGAAATGAAAAAATTATTAAATAAAGTACTATTTTCTCTTTAGATAAGTCTCAAACTTCATTTTAAATAAGAAATATGTGATGTGTAAAGAAGATTTGTTTAACAAGATTTAACAAAGATATTAATTAGTCAAAAATTAACTAAAACTCTTTGTAATATATAGAATGGCGCATATGCAACTATTTCTAATATAATACAGAAACAAATAATAGAAATATAAATTAAAAGGTAAAAAAAGAAAAAGTATAAAAAAGATACAGAAGATTTAAACAAAATACGATATCAATACACCTTTTTGCGTGCTCAACGCAGCAGCATCAAGTAAGTTGTTTATATTATGTATTATAGAAATTATCTTGTAATTGTAACGAAAACCCTTCAGAGCGGCCACCCCCTCTGAGCGGCCAATTTTTCTCGGAACGGAGGGGTGGCCGCTCAGAGAGGTTTCACTGTACTATTTTTAAGAAATGGAATAAAATATAAAGTCAAATTTCAATCCTACAAATTTTACTAAGTTTATTAGACTCTTGAACTCACCTAAGCCCTTGGCGTTGTTAATAGAAACTTTTTTGTGCTGAAGGATGGTTGGAGGGATATAACAGATGGGGATACTCAAAAATAAGAAGACTGATGTAGGGGTACGCTAGTGAAAATAAATATTAAAAAAAACTTTAAAAAAAACCGCTTTTACCAATGCATTAAAAAAAATATTTTTTCTCAAAAATGTGAGGTCAAAACAAAAATCGTAAAAGCGTGAAGCGCAGGTAGAAAAGCTCTAAGTAAATTAGAATCGTAATCACATTTATAATGTATTTTATATGATGAATGTTTAATAACATTTCGTTTCTTATGATAATCATTGTGGTTTTATATCTTTCTCCTATTGTTTTCAGCACCTCACGCTTTTACGATTTTTGTTTCGACCTCCAGATTTTTGAGAAAAATTATTATTTTCTCTTTTAATGCATTGGTAATAGCGTTTTTTATATTTATTATTGTCTAGTTTTTAGTCTTTAATTTATGTCATAATTCAGTATTATAACTATTTTATACATATACTATCTAAAGCAATTATTTTATTTAAAAAATGTCTGATAGGATGTACGTAATGGAACCTATGCTTTATTTATTTCCAGCAATAATTTCTTTAAAAAGATCTATAATAGGTCATATTTATTTTTATTGAAACATTTAAATTACTGTGTCAAGTATTTTAATTCTCAAAAATACTATAGATGGCGCCCCTGAAACTTACCGAGTGCAAACGCAATTTTGGGAATTTTTTAAATAAATTGATAATTGAGAGTTCTAAAATTATTAAAATATTGCATTGTCATCAAGAGCAATAAATATACAAAATTTCAGATCTCTAGTGCATTAAGAAGTGAGTGAAAAATCGATCACAAAATTCCGACCTTGCATACATGCAAACATGAAACATTTCGAACTTAGTAAAAGCGTTTAAAAACGGAAGTGTGGCATCTTTTGTTAGTCAAAATGACCTTCAGTGCCTAGGTGGCATCTGAAGTAGAAATTCGACTTAGCGTCAACATGTGGTAGTAGGCTGCCTTCGGGGTTGACTTTCATAGAAAATTGGTCCTTATTTACATTTTGCTTGAAGGAAACCATCCAGCAACTAGCCAGAACGCAGCAAATTCATTGCTAAAGAGTACACCAGTTTACCATGAATGCTAGTTATGTCTAGAGGACAGAAACCATTCCCTTTTTCCTCCGATTCATGCAATACCCTCCGACTGCTTATCCCGCGATTTCCGCGGGTTGGAAGTTCGTCTGTTTCCTGCTGCATCTTGCTGTTTCCGCAAGCTAATGGTTTTACTTAGTACTTTTGAAACGTTGAATCATGTTATTCTAATAAAGCCCTGCATTTAAAAAACAATTCGCTTGGTTCAGCGGTATTTGGAAATGTTTTAAAACGCTGCATCTAAATAGTAATTCAAAAAAAAATTATGCAGTCGGAGGGTTAACACATGACGTCTCTGACGCGTACATCGAATTACAGAATTTTTGCTATTTGAATCTTTATCTGAGTCAACGTAACAATTAACTTTTAAGAGTGTCCAAGTGATTTTTGTATTTAATGTCTCGAGTACCCCTTTACCATCTTAAATTCATTGAAATAATCAAAAATGGGTGATGGCATCTAATTAGAAAGTTAAATAAAATCGTATGGCATGGTGTTAACCCACTAAGCCATTAGTGGCTAGGAATCTTCAAGATATAGAACAGTTGCCCTTTTGGCGCATTACAAGAAAATGTGACCAATTTTCTTCAATTGTTTTTATGTATTTAGAGATGATTCCACTTCCACTGTTCACCTGTCTTTTTTAAATCCAAAATGCGTCATTTGTTTCCTTTCAGCTTCACAATGCAAAGACATGTGGAGGAAGTTGCGGAATTGCTACCTGAACGCCATCAACAGAAGACAGAACAAAAACATTCCCAAATGGAAATACGAAGACGAAATGTCTTTCTTGTTACCCTTCATCGATGTGCGATCGTAAGTATTGTATGCATATCCATCGCTCGGAAAATTAACAAATGATTGCTCTTAATTGTGTAAGATATTAATTAAGTCGTGTGGCTTCCAACGCCGAAACAAGGACAAGTATCGTCTCTTCTAGGTTCGTCCAAGATGATTCGATTGTACGGTTTTTCCTTTATTATTTATTCCTTTCTTTATTATTTCCTTATTATTATTTTATTTATTATATCGTCGGCTTGTAGAAAAATTGGTAAATGTGGAGTTTACGGTGCGCACTTATTTCTTGCCAATTTTTCTTGGCGTAATGTCATTTGAGGTCGCCAAACTGTTTTGGATGTCCAGTGCGATTTTTATTGCTCTCTTACGCATGCGTGACCTGAAAACGAGAGATTGAGCACGCAATGCCTGCGGCATGTTAAGCGTGTACCGGGCAAATTTTTCAAACTTAAAAAAACGACAGCGGCGTCGCTTTGAGCATAGCAGGAAACTAGTAGCTTCGCTTTTTCATTGAATGTTAGGAATCTAGGTTTTTTTAAAAAATCCGAGAACTAGAATTTCCGCACGCAATGCCTGTGGCATTTCAAGCGTGTACCGGGCAAATTTTTTAACTTAAAAAATATCAGCGGCTTCGCTTTCAGCATAGAGGAATACTCATAGCTTCGCTTATTCATTGAGAAATGAAACACACAGAATAACATACACGGTTCTGAACCGATATTCAATTCGAAGAATTCCAAACCAAGTTTTTTTCAAATTCGAATTTATCGACCAATCACAGCGAAGAGTTGAACAAAACAGTCCAATCGAAACGTGGCGCAATATAGCCTGATAAGCAAAACACCGATGAAAAGATCAATTTGTGCACATGCGCGCTTGCCACTCGTTAAAAACATGTAGACGCATCCAAAACAAATGTTCTCTCATCGCCGTTTTTGGCGGCAAAGAGTTGGCGATCCTAAGAGGAACGAAGTAAGTAGGCACCGTAAACTCCACAAACTAAACCGAAAAATTCATTTAAAACAAATCTTTAAATTATAAATCCTTAAATCACAATTCTTTACTTTTCAAATAACTAGTTATTAATTCAGAATTAAGTTTGGAAATGAAAACTGGCGAACGTTTTTACCTTTCCTGCCAATGATATGATGTGAAATTGGGGAAGAGATTTCCGTCTCCGTTCACATTTTATGATATGAGACATTTTGATCGCTCTTCAGAATTACGAGGCCCCTCAAGCACCTGGTTTTCTCCTTGCTTTTAGAACATCACCTTTAAGTTTCAACAAGAGTAATTGAATTCCTCTAGATAATAGGGGAGGGAATCGAACTAGGAGTTTCTGGTTTACAGCCGCGCACTTTACCTTTAAGTAGTCGGGGCAATGTTTTATTTTCCATTCCCTGAATGCTTGAGGGCAATGTGTGTGGCTGCATTGCTGCTTCCATTAGATGTCCGAAGAAGCTGATGTTCCCACAGGTTTGTTGCATCATCTCGAAACTTGAAATTCGGAAATTGTTCCATAATGTTAATTATAACATTAAAATTGTTCTAGTTGTGGGATGCTTAAAAATTAGTGGTTGTTATATATATATTGTTGCAAAAGTCTTTCTGTGGGTGTATGGTGTAAACAGTCCAACACGCAGGATAATGGAGAATGAAGGTTTATTCACAACTATGCAGGAAAACACGTAGCAGGAAACAATAGTTCTTGCACAGATTAGCAATGTAAACAGACAACAATTCACAGGTAATAACAGTTCAGCACTTTGATATTTAGCAACACAAACAGTCAGTAAATAACTAATAACGATAATAACAGCACTTTCAATAGCGCTCAGCTCACCAGCTTCCTAACTCTAAAGTCGTTCCCAATGGATCAACACTACTACCGCTCGGCGTCTAACAGCTTACTAGCTCGCACAGCGGATAGAACTCCAAAGACGTACGCGCTCCAAGGCGATTCCAGTCAATCAACATTCCCCCGCCATCCCAGCGCTCTCCTTATATAGTCTCCCCCGGCATGCCGTGACGTCACATGGAATCATCTAGTACATTCAAGCGTATCTTCTCTCCTAGTGGAAATATCGAGAAGATTCCAGCACCTTTGAGATCCCATATTTCGTCGCCAAATTTGTCGCCAAGGTCAGGAATCCAGACGTGGTTGCTGCCGGTCATTCCATACTTACCCTGTAAAACTCCCTTCCCAACCTTAAGACTCACATTGCTGGGAAGCGACTTTCCATGTTTGTAACAATATATATATATAGTTAAATATTTTTCAAACAATCAAAACTCAAGTAATATTTTCAATATATACACTTATTAAACTAATAAGTAAAACTAAATATATATATATATTTACAAAAGAAAACATTAAAACCATTTCAGAAAAACCAAAATAACAAAACAGAACATAAAACTAACGTCCGCGACGCGTCATTAGCAGGGAAATCCCTAACGAGCGTATACTTATTATCGGTGTTTTCTAAACACAAACTATAAATATTGAAGTTAACTATCGTCGGATGTCAGGTGGTTTCTTAAAATTTATGTGTTGAAAAAATCTCAATCTAATTAAATCTTCTTAAAATTTGTTGGTATTTAATGAAATGAAATTCTTAAGATTGTCTAATTTTACATAATTTGCTTTGTTTTCTGCTGAAAATGTGTTAATCTCAAATTTTGCACTTGTTTTGTCACGTATATAGCATAATTCTAGTTGGACAAAAGTAGTTATAAATTAAAGTTTTGTTGGTTTAATTTGTCGTGTTAAAAAGTGAAAATATCTTATTCTAAAATAATTATTGAAATAGTAAGAATATAGACGTTTTTCTTGTCTTAGTGTGCAGGGAAAATTCGTAATATTTTGTGTATTTATTGTGAATTTTTATTCATAGCAAAGGATGCTGGCAACACCTCATCCTACGCAAGAATACATCTTAATCTCTTAATAAAAAATATTATGTTTATAACTGTAGAATTGAACATTATTGTTATTATTTTAAAGATTTTATTTACTTGCGTTCTTGCTGTATGTAGAATTCACGAGATAAATTTTTAATTATGGTTAAAAAGCACTACAAGAGACTTCCTTTTACTGGATTGTATGGGGGGGAGGTGCCTTGAGGCACTAACACTAGAAATGCATATGAATGGGTGTTTACTTACAACAGGGATGAGATTCTTCCGCTTTTTGGCGTGTTTCCGCTTTTTTGTTATTTTGGAGAAATTCCTCTTTTTTGTCTTTTTTTTCTCTCAAAATTCCGTTTCTTTTTTTTTCTTTCGGATTTCCGTTTTTTTTTCCCAGCAAAAATTTGCTTTTTCTTCCGAAAATTCCCCTTTTACACAAAGAAAAGAAACCTTCCTATCGTCCGTTTTTGAAAGAAAATTCTGGGAAAATATGCTCAACCGTGCGGCTTTAACTTCACCAGCTAGGAAACTAGCTGATTCATCTTCTACTGACGAATCAACATTATGTCAACAAGCTCCACAAGGATAAACATTCCAATATTCAGTGCCATTCAAAGTATTAAGTACCGCCTTATTGCAGAAAACAAAAACTGTGGCATATTTTGCAAAAAAAAAGGTTTTTTTTTTTTGCATGAGCATGTTGAAAAAAAAATTATTTGAAAACTTATGGCCATCTTGTAGGGCGAACCAAGATGAAGAAATAAAAAATTGGAACAAAAACAAATAAACTACATAAAAAAAACTCCTGTCAAGAGAGGCAGCTAAAATGCTGTGTGAAAATGCAGCAAAAAAAGCAGAGAATAAGACATAAAAAAATCTTTTCAAAATAAAAAATAAAACAGATGATTTACCTAGGCATTCTAGAGACAATGTAGTCCCGACAACTATGCCAGTAATTAAACAGAGAGATACTAATGGAGACTGTTCAAAAACTAGCCTCTACTGAAAATAAACTTGCAGAGGATGCAAACACATCCTTTATTGAAGAAAAATCTGTCAAAGATAGGAGCCCTCCAAAACAAGGGGTGAAGCATGTTAATGGAGATCTGTTACCAACAAAAGCCACACAAATAAAAAAAAAATGCCAATAATGCTAAATGAATCTGTCATTGTAACTGTACAATTTCTCGACCCCTCTCATTTTGTAAGGTGCGAAATCATTGTGCTGTTACTTTTGCAAAAATGTATAAAAATAAAACAATTCAGTATATGATACGTTATTATGATTTATAAAGAGCTAATACACTTTACACAATTGCATGAAGCACAAGAAATTATTTGTCCTTATTTTTATTTATTTTTTGAGCTAACTTTTATCAAATGTTATTAAATATAATTCTTCTCAGACTTCTGTTGGGTGAATGTTGCATCTCAGTGATGCACAGGTGGTATGTTTTAATGTCTAATTTTGTATTTGAAGATGTCCCTGATGATGTGTTAATCTTGTTTGTTAACTTTTAATGTGAATGATTTAATAATAATTTAATATTCTTTTCTTATTTATACGTACTATTAATTATTATAGTGCAATGTTTTCATCATGTTGCATGTTCTGATGTTTTACTTCTTGAAACATCTTTCGCGTATAAATTATGGTACAAATTTTTTGCTCGCGTATGATTTCAGTCTTTTTGCTGTTTTGCCAATCTCATCCCTGTTACAAGCATCTGATGCAAGTGCTTCTTTGCAACAATGTTTAAAAAACTTACTCAAAATTGCGTACACCAATAGTAATACTTGCTTGAAAGAATCGATGGAGTGATGGACGTACAATTTGAAAAGATGACGGTATTTCTTGCACACCTGCAGCCACAATGGATATTCGATTGACAAGGTCCTTAATACAATGAACTGAATTCTTGTAAAGGAGGGCCTTCAGATTCCTAATCGAGGTTATAGGTAGATTTGGGGGGGGGGGGCTTTTCCGGCCAATCCTTGGTGCCCCAATAGTGGTATCCAAGTAATCACACTCATCTGTGTTCAAATGGGATTTTTTCATGTCCATTTCGTGGTGCTACTGTCTTACCTGTGCCCATATATTACCAGGCAAAAAGTTCATCGCAGTATGCTCTATAATCGCTTAAAAATATCCCATGAATTCTGAAACAACCTGCATTCTGTTACTACAAATAGGAGCTTTTCACACACATTGAAAATTTAACCTTCCAGCGGGCTTGCCTGCGCAAATTTGACGACAAACGGGATTTTTCTTGCCCTGTTCACACATTCGAAGTCAAAACTGTCTGAAGGTCATTTCTATTCCTTCATGCGACCCTTCTCTTTAGGATTAAATGGGTTTGTCCGAGTTTCAAGGTGATTTCATACTGTTTTATGCTTCTGTCGTAAAAATTACGACGCGAGCCCGCTCGTGTAATTGGAATTTTTTTTTTTTACGTCTTATCTTTTCAGTTTGATAATTGTTTATCCAGTGCGCATTACAGCGATTTAATATTTCATTTTACATTGTTAAAAATGTAATAAGCCTGCCAATAATCCACCAAGCCGAAGAATTTCCTTGAAAAACTTCAGTCTTACGAAAACACCTCACTATTCGAGCCCAAAAAAATCTGATCGTCGCCATATGACATTACCATGTCTTTAAATCTAAATTATACATCACAACTTAAAAAATTTAGTTAACGGCAACCAGCATTGAGAAAAATTGCTTGTGGTTTGTGTTTGAGAGAAATAAAACGATCATCAAAATCCCTGAATTACATTATGTTCAATATATAGTATACTTGTAAGCGTTACTCTGGCAAAAGTTCAATGTTTCGAATGCAAGGACAATGGTAAGAAACTAAGAAGAAAGTCTTTGTTATACAGTCTCTTAGTTGCTATTATACTTTTTTTTTTATTTCATATTGCTTAATACCTTTTTTAGAAAATAATAGTATTAAATCTCATTGCTTTCTCTGATTTTAGTATAATTTTAGATTTTGCAAATAATATAAAAATTAATTTTCACTCTCGATGAAAGGATTTGTTTTTCTGATGTGTTTCTTATTACTATAGTGAAGTAACTTACAACCGCAAGTGTAAGAATTAAGAAACTCATTGTGTCGTAAAAAATACGACACGCATCTGCTTGTGTAAAAATTTTTAGTGCGCCCGCTGGAAGGTTAATTACTGTTCAAAGAAGATTTAGATTGAAGATATGTTTTCTAGCACTTCCTATCGAAACTGAAATTCACGAACTTTTGTACATCAAATGCTTCTTTAATCAATTCTGTATAATTCGAACTTGTTTAATTCGAAATTTTTGCTCGGTCCCTAGAATTCTGTATTAAAATAATGTTAAAAACTCGTGGATAATTCGAATTTTTCGTACGATTGCCCTTAAAATATTACGGTAAAAATTGTTCCTGAGACTTTTCTCAGCTAAGGTGCATTAATTATTTTAACGGTCTTTCTAAGGAAAAGAAAAGCGAGGATTGGAATGTCACTATGCGTTGATTTCCGAAGATTTTTCTATCCACCCTCTAATGTTACCCTCCCCCTCCCTACTGCATTCACTATTGATTGGTCATCCAAAGCCTGTTTGCATTTTCAGATTGCATTCACAGAAGCAATTAAAAATATCTGCCTTTTTAAAAAAGTGATGAATAATTAACCTAATAAAAATGTTTGATTTAATGAAAAAATAATGTAGCAGTATTCTTAGATAAAGTTTATGTGTTAAATCTTTGATCGGTGGATTTTTATTTATCTCTTCTGTTTGAGAGAATATCGGCCTTATTCACCATACATGGTTAAACCATGATCAGCTGTTAAATGATGGTTCTGCCATGATAATGCGAAAGCTAACAGAGATGCGTCGCCAAAGGTATACCGTAGTGGGTTGCTATTTTGGCATGGTATCTCAATTTCTCGGTTGTTGGCGATTTTTAAAATACCATATCAGCCTTCGAGCCAAACAAGTTTCTCGTCAACTCGCCAATTAGGGTATACATCCAGCCTATCATTTCGGTCGGCTTTCGCTTGTTCGTGTAAATTCCAATTTAACCGCTGATCATGGTTTAACCATGGATTGTGAATAAGGCCGTGTATGTAATTTGACTTCGAATTATCCAAGTTTGACTGTATTTGTCTTATTTTTAACAGATCAGACAATGACATGGAGCTTCATTCCCAATCCTCCAGCATCACTAACCTGCCGACGTCTTTCCACGGAGGAGCCATCGATAATTCCATGTTATCCGAGCGAGAGGACAGCTCTGAGATGATTCTTCCAGAAACTTCGAGTTTCGTCCCCAAGAAAGAACCGGACGACGAGCACATGGAGCTAGTTGCGATGTCTAGGAAGAAGAATGGCCTTCGTTCCTATAGGCAGTTCGAGGGACCCATTCGTGACGAAACGGAAATGTTCTTCCTCAGCATTTCGGAGACGGTGAAGCGACTTCCGGCCGTGGACCAAGCCAGAATAAAGATGGAAGTGTGCAAGCTCGTCTACGAATCAGAGATCCGGCAATTGGAAGCGGAGTATGAAGAGACTCTTTGAGCAGCGCATGCGTGATTTTAGATTTGTTGCCAGAGTATTAAGTGTGTGATCAGAAAATCCCACCCTTCTCCCCTCGCAGTTTTAGTCGGAAGATTTTGAAACGGGGGGGGGGGGGGAAGCGATATTGGAACAAAATTAGGGGGCAAACGAGAACATGTTTTTTTTTTTATAAAAATTGATTTTGTAGTTCTTTTACAAATCGCTATGATGGTAATAGAACCTATCTTTCTAACAGACTTTACTGTATGTTACTATACGTCTATTTTGGTATCAACACAGTTAGACACATTTTAAAAATGATAGTAAATTCCTTTACCTAAAACAGAATTTTAACATCTCCAAACTAACCTATTAAGCTTATGAGTTTCGGATTAGAGTGATGTAAATTGGATTTTCCAGCAAAATATTTTTTTCTCATTTCCTCAGAAGCCAATGTCTTCTGATACCAATATCTCAAAACCTAATATTTCGGTGCCAATAAATAATAATAATAATAAATCTTTAGTCTGCTAACAGACTCAACTGTCTATTCCTGTGCGTCTTTTTTGGTATCGACTACCTAGCAAAAAAGTGCTATAGCTCAATTTTTTAAGAATTAAGGATATTTCAAAAATGAAAGTTAATTCCTTTACCAAAAAAGAATGGTAGTAACTCGAAGTAGCTTGTAAAGTTTGTGAGTTTCGGATTAGAGTGATGTAATTGGATTTTCCAGCGAAAAATTTTTTTCTCATTTCCTCAGAAGCCAATGTCTTCTGATACCAATATCTCAAAACCTAATATTTCGGTGCCAATAAATAATAATAATAAT
>BGPR01031664.1:0-17919 GCA_013235015.1 Araneus ventricosus | reverse complement strand
AATACAATTCAACGTTGTTCTGCCATATACCCCTTCCAGTGCCCCCTTCGAACCTTTGTTACAGAGAAAAGAAACTGATGAACCCATTCGTGCCAATGTCGTAAAATTGCTTGGTTTAGAGGAATTGCTCATTTTAGTGAATTTTTTAAATTTATTTACAGAATTTTATGATACAATCTAGTACCCTGTTAAGTATATATATATATATATATAGAGAGAGAGTAGCAGAGTATATATATATATATATATATATATATATATATATATATATATATATATATATATATATATATACATAGATTTCGTATTAAATCTATTTGTTCGACTGAAAATTCTAATTGAGAGAATAAAGCTTTGTATGATCAACTATTAAAATAATGGTATTCACGAAAACTCGTGCGACGATATAGTGAATCCAGGGCTATCAGTGCAAAAAGCCTCCTTTTCTTCTCAATATATAAACAGCAATACTGGTTTGGTTTCCATTTCCGTGCTTCTCATTGGACATGTTTTTGCTATTCTGGCGGTAGTAAGCAATTTTCGCTTTATCTATTTTTTTTTTTTGTGAATACTAATATTTTATTTTATCTCTAGGTCTTTATCTGAATTTTTGCTTTTCGATTTTTAAACTGTCTCAATCTATTTGTTCTTTTGTATTCCAGATTGTTTTCCATTTTTAATTGTCTTGTGCTTTTTATTTGTCTTCTTATAGAATTTGCTACTTTCTTAATTGTCTTGCTTTTGAATGGATGGCGGCATATTTTAACGGGTTCTGTTTATGGTTGGGTAGAAAAAAAACACATATTATCATAAGCGAGCTTCTCTTGCTGGACGAGCGGCTCGCTATAATATTTTCAATTCTATTACATCTATTTTTTGCCATTGTGTCTTGGTTGTTTTTTGAGTTTTGTCTATACATGTTTCTTATTTGTTTTGATATATATATATATATATATATATATATATATAAACTTTTATATTTAGTAATTCAGCCAATTTCTTATCCCCTGAAGAACAAGTTACATGTGTTTTATTATGTTTTTTTCTATTTCACATTTTATACTCTTCAATGCCTTTTGATTTGTACCCCTCTCTCTCTCTTATATATATATATATATATATATATATATATATATACTCAAATTTCAATGGAGAGACAAAGGATGGAAAGTGATTTAAAAGAACGATGCGTCTCTGGGGAAAGAAGGTGAAATCCGTACTAACTACCGATACCATAATCATGAAATAATTAGAAAATCCCAAATATTCTCTAAGTGAACAGTGTGTTAGATACATTAGCTACCTGGAACACCGTCTCTACCCCGAGTGTTAGGGATATACAAAAATGCCAAATAAAACTGAGAATTAAAAATGTACATACAATAAATGGAAGATGCAAGCAGCACTGGAAGAAGGCATTGAACTGAATGTTTTGCTTCTGTAAGACCGGAAGTTTTTAATGTATCATACATGTGAATTCGCGAAAAAGCACTATTGGGAGACAGACACATTACATGACAGAGACAAAGAAAGGATGAAATATACCAAAGAAAGAAGAGTAAAAGATAAAAAGAAAATTATAAAATTAATGGGAAAAGTTATATGCTAAAACCATTTTTGAAACAGTCTACAGTAAAAAAAATTGAATTAAATTAATAAACGACCAAAGACGGTATTTCGAGGTAATCACATTAGTTACTGACTTCAAAGAACCTACCATTTGGTTTAAAACTGGTGTCAGCATACTTAATATGCAACTAATACTTCTACATCTTAAAGCCAATAAAGGTACGTAGCGGTGGAAGGAATTTTTATTATATATTGCAGCCCAATTAAAAAACCTTATAATTTATAATATTAAGGCTAGCTTCTAGGTAGCTAGGATCTAATATACCTTTATAATGCGTTGAATTTATTTTTTTTTAATATCTATCGTTGTATTGCCTTTATAGTCCTAATGGATTTGATCTGATATGTTTTCAAGGAATTTTAGAAGAGATATTCGAGTTCCAAAATATAACCCATTGAAGTTGAATCTTAACCTGTTTGTTTTGTCATAAATATCTATTTTTAAAGTATTTTGGCAATCAATACTTAGATCTTGTGGAAAATAACCTGACTTGAAAGTTATTACGTTTGATTAATTTAAGTTCATAGTTGCATTGAAATCTTTGCTGGTTGAGTATAATATGTCATCACGAATCTAAAGAGTGATATTACGTCTAAAAAAGTGCAGAAACAATTGGCCAGTAGCGAAAAGCTGGTTCCGTGTAGGATGCCTTCATTTGTTGGAAACTATCAATACAAATAAAGTTATTATAAATAGTGACGTAACATCTTTCCAGAAGTACATTGGGATGTTAGCAAGTTTTTTTAGGTCCTAGAAATAATTCATATTAACACTTCTTCTATTTTATGAAGGGCGATGCTTGTGAAGATATCTGGAAATCATAGGTTTCTTATATGTGTACATATATTCACGAGAGTTTTATGCAAAATACTAGTAGTACAAGTGCACGGTGCCTGTGAATCAGAATCAACAAAATGATGAAACGCCCACATGACATGAAAAGTTTTGAAAACAAATCAAACAAAAGATGTTTATTACTATTGATTTTCCTGTTTATTTTTTTTTTTCACGATAAAACAATAATAACATTGTAGCGTGAAAAATTATTATGTCATATTAAGTATAGACGTGAATAAATACATTAAGATTGCCGAAAATAATAATCAGTCATTCAATCTGTTATGTCGTCACCTCCCCAGCCAATCACATGATAGCCGCCATCTGAGTTCCGAAGTGCCGCCGCGCGCGAGAACTCTCCATAAAAAATAACTCTCAACCGCCCAGAAAAAAAATTAATTTAAAAAAACTTGGTATTTTAACTGGTTGTTATTTTAAAACCAGAAGGCGCGAGCGAAAGGCAGAAGCACCGCGCCATCATTCCAACCCCCCTTGAAATATCAATTCAAAAATTACAGTAAAAAAACACTGACAAAATTAATAAAAATACAATAAATGGATTATATGCATGTAAATCAAAATATCAATACAATTGAAAAATAAACATATAAAGAAATGCGATAAAACCTTACTTATAATGAACTTATAAATAAAATAAATTGCAGTGTTACAGCAATTAATTATCCATTATGATATGCAATGATTTTATTCACATGGTAATAAACAAATTTTTTGAAATTGATCTTTTGTGACATCTTGATGTGTTTTAGTGCTGCTACTACTCTAAGGTCTGATCCATAAGTTAAATCTTGTTCTATTTTAAACACCAGGGGAGATTTTTATCTCTTTTGCAGAACCATGGAGTTTTTTGATACATTTGTTTCTCAAATTGCTATTGTGCCTGGCTTCTTGCAAATTTTTGGGTAGTATAATTTCCATTCGAATGATTTGGACCATTTTTCTCAATCTTTGCTGATTGCGATAATAGATTATCTATTCTATCTGAATAATCTGGATCAGGAATACTGTTTATTGATCGACCGATTAGAAAATGGCCTGGGGTCAAAATTCCAAAATTGTCTGGATCACGACAAAGGAGTTTCAAAGCTCGACTGTTTTAAAATACCTTTTAATTTGAATAAATACAGGTAGCACTGTTCAATTGTTAAAACGAGTACTAACAGTTCTTTAAATGGTGTTTGAAAAGATTTTAACACCTGTCTCCATAGCCACCGAAGTTAGGTGAACCGGTGGAATAAATTACGCCACTCTGTTCAATTTGTTAAATAATGGCTAATGGTCTAGAGGTCTACTGATCATACCTTGCAACGTTTGTTCAGAATTACAACTTTGAAATTATTAGGCTGTATTTATCAATACAGATGGATGAACTAAAATTTCTTCTACTAAAAATCGCTTTAACGTTGCAATCACCGTATCTGCAATTAAGTCAGTGACTGCTCTGATGATAGCCTTTGTAGAAAAGCAAATGAAAACAGCCACATAACATTTTGATAAAAGAAAAGGAGCACAAAAACTCAGCATGAGGAAATGGATAACTGATTAACTCTATTTGTTGAGGTTTCATAATTTGCGTTAACTTGTTTTTAATTTTTGCACATGTGAATACAATCTCATGAATCATTTTTACGGTATTTCTGCTAGATAAAGGCCAAAATCTATTAACCAAATATAATAAAAGTTTGCGTCTGACATGTGTAAATATTTGATATGAAAAATGCTGCATGACTAACAATGTGAATTTAGGGATTCTTTGGGAGCAAATGGGACATTTTATCAAATGACAATTTAGTATCATGAACATTCCTCACACACGTGAGAGATTGTTTCATCTAGAAATGGATTCCAAATCCTACCTGACCTCATAACACCAACCTTTTCAGACATTTGATTTCCACCCCAAAACAAACTATGCACCAATCTGGCTAAAGTTAACTTGGCTAACCGCAACCCTTAGGGTTAATGGACCTAAACACCTACCAGCCTCTCAAATTGAAAAAATCTGAAAAATAAAAGCTACCCCTTACTAGTTTGCTGTAAAAAATTATTTGAAACACGAAGAAGATTATCTAAAATGATGAATCTACAGTTGAAATTACAAACTGCAATTAGTCCACAGTTTTTTTTTGAGTTCAGATAAATAAAGTTTATCAGAAGAAAAGTCTGTAAGGTTCTTGCAAAGGAATTTCCAATGAATCATCATCTTGTGACATTTGGGGCCATGCCACCACAAAGTCAACTTCATGAAGTTCCATCTGTCTCCTTTAGCCAATGTCAGTTGTCTCCCAGGACATTATGTGTCGCCATTTATAATTCTCTGTCAAGTCTTGTATTTTAGATACTCTATTACCAGATGAAAGTCTTCAACCTTATGGCGTGTTAATCCATGCGAGGGCTATGGTGAGTCTGTTTGTAGAATGGCATAATCTATTTCCATTCTGAGAGTATCAATTATCTCTTTTCCACTAATTGTAGAAAGAAAAAAGACAAACTGATAACTACAAACGGGAATATTATTGTTTTGATTGTTAATTCTGATTTAATTACATAAGTTTCCTGCCAACTGACTTGTTTTACCTATGCTTTCATGTAGACCATGCCCATAAGTAGCTTTATAATCGTGAAAATCCAAACTGAGATTGTTTTCGATGGCATCTGCCAAAGTAATCTGTCAATATGGGGTTCTTCAATGAATTTTAAAGAAACTTGCACAAAATGTGTCCACTGTAAGAGGTCTGGGAAGTTTATTGTCCCACCACCTTTAGTTGCCATAACTTCTGGAAGAAACATTTTTGCTTTGTTATAACAGGTCCAGCTGGGAAACCTAAGGACTGTATACAGCCTATACAGTTATCACACTCAAGACATCCCTTTGGTATAAGAAGCCTTCCCTAACACTGACACTTAAATGTGAAGGTGTCCTCTGTAGGTGTCCATGTAATTCCTAATGTTTTTACTGCTGCTCAGCTGTAGTAGAAACTGTGCTCCATCTGATGCACAATGTCCCATACTCCTCTGAATTTCAGTTCCATTTGGGCAGAGTCATTCCACCAGCTTTTTTAGTAAGAAATGTGATTGAAGCTCCTTTGCTGCATCTAAGTCTGATGCTCCAGAAACTATGTCATACATATCTTGTTGGTGACACATCTTGAAGCTACTTGAAATCTTAAAGATTCATCCAAAGTTAACTGTTTCTAGAGTTCGTATTACAAGAAGGGAGCACCTGGCCAGCCATAGGCGTCACCCGTTCTGAGCCTGAATCTGCTAATTGGCATCCTTCTTTGTCTTCCAAATGATTCTCAACAGGTCACGTTGTGTAGGATCTGTTGAGGCATGCGGCGCTTGAATGCCCGTTGTAAAGTAAATTCTATGTCTTGAATTCCTACATTTCAAAGATGTGTCTTCCTTGGTGTTTTCCAAAAGATGCATGAGATCACTGAGACTGCTGCCGGACGTTAATAGAAGAGACATTGAACACAACACGAAGCTTTGGTTTTCATTGTAATGAAATTCCATATTGAAGGTAGTACCAAATAAGTGAAGCTGACTTACATCATCTAATTTCTCTCCCATGTGACTGAGATCTGGCACTTGCATCTTGGTACAGATTTTAATTTCTCGTTTCACTTTGAGAAAAGACTTTTCCAAAGTTGATATAATCTTTTATCGCTGCTTTGCCTTGGATTTTCCTAACTTTCAATATTCTTTACCAATATGGGAGCCAATATAAATTCGGCCTGTTTTATCACGTTTTGCTTCTTGTTTTGTAAATGATGCTTCACAAACTCTTTCCTTCTTCACTCTAAATTCTCAGGTTCATTATTGGTCTCACTCAGAATTTTCTCAAACAATCTCTATGCTGAACTTATAGACATGTAAAGCCAGGGTACTTGAACTGAGCAGTTAGAGGCTGCACACTGAACCAAAGTTTCAAAACAACACCCACTGTTGGGTGACCTGATTTGGATCATTTTCTTTTTACAGCCAAAAGAAACAGTTTGAGCACCAATTAGGGATATCCATACATTTGGGCTGTAAACGAGGACTGCTAATTGTCGTATACGTTTTCCAAATTGTAGGTAACCTATTGGTGAAAATCTTGTTTAGGAACCGTAAGGAAGTCCAGTAAAGTTCTATAGGAGTATTCTCTGCTCGGAATTTGTCGCTTGTAATCTGATTTTACTTAGATCTGTTTTGCCTAAACCAGAAACTGCAGTTTTGTTTTTTTCTTGAGGAAGACCTAACAACCTATGCAAGTCTGCAGTCATTAGAGACGGACTGATCCTGAATCAAGAAATTCCACGTGCTTGTGGTGAGCTGCCACAAAGTGATTTCTAGCACCCATGCACCAGCAAGTGTGTTTCTTTTGTTTTGCATTCATGCAGGAAAAGAATGACCATGTTATCCTTGGGTGGAGCATACATTACTGCAACAACTGTGTTTACCTGACTGCTGCTGCCCCTCGGGACAGAGAGCATTTGGGAGGGGGTTTGGATTTACAGCCGTAATTTACTTAGATGTTCTCTGTTGGAGCTTCGAATTTTCAAAAAAAATTAAACTAAATCTAATTCCAGAAACCTGAACCCGCATAGTTATTGTCGCGACTTGATCATACCATTAATGCGAATTGTTGATTCATAATAATGCGACTGCTCTGTCTAATTTTCAATTGATGTCAGTCGTTTAAAATTAAAACATCTGAGATGCTATCTCTACATTCAAGAAACTTTTAACTAATGCATTTTGCTTTCCCTTATATTGTCAAGCAAATTTCACAGATCTTTTAATATCTATGGTTAATTTTCCGTTTCAAAAAAATTTCATTTATGTGGTTCTACTAACAACCTGTTATTTTTTGAACCTGTCAGTCACTTATCAATGAATTGAAAGTAACATCAATTGATTGTAAGTCTTTGCAGGTCCATTAATGAAGAATTTAGTAAATGCAATTTTTGTGACAATTGACTGTTGATGTGATTTAAGTTGTTAAATCACAGTTTGAAATTTTCCATTCCTTGTATCTGAGAATTTTGGGAAAGGGAATTTCCGGTGATTTTATTAGTTGAGACATTTGAAAACGAAACAGTTCTTTTCGTAATGTATACCAGGTTTCTTCCTCCAACAACTCTGATTTGTTTTTTAATCTTTATAATGAGATTTAACAATGCTTTCACGCCACTATAATTTCATTTATTTCCACCTATTTGATCCGAAATAATGCTTCTATTTTAGAATTCAAAAATTTAAAGAATGTCCTTGCTTTTAACTGCTCTAAAAAAGTTCAACAAAAGAGTCAATTTCTTTTGCTTCCATTCAATGAAATTATCTACTTGAACTTATTCTCGTTATAGAATCTGTAACTGATGAGAGCTTTCTTAATAATTTTTCTAACTTTCCATCGTTGCGATTAAATAGCAAAATAAAGTAATAGGATTGCCCTACCTTGTTGATGATGCTGCGATGATAACTAATCACTGTTGTGAATTCATTTGTGAGCACCGTTCTATTGAATAAACATTATTTTAATCCACCGTGAGCACAAACACTATGACAAATATTCCTTGACTTTAAATGCGATGTCTCATGAGATTATGTACACTTTTTAAAATGCGATGTTCCAAGTGACTAAATATACATTTTCTTTTTTAAATGCGGATCGCTCCGACGTTGACCAGAAATGCTTATTGAGAGTTTCATAAAATAAGGACTGCGAGTATCGTACAGAAACATCACAGATGTGGTTGAATGCGAATAGTTCTGAAGGATTTTCAATGAAATGAAACCGGGAATAACATCAATAAATCAAATAAAAAAAGAAAGCATTTACAAACCAAAGGGAAGAGATGTGAAAGGCAGACGCACTGGCGCCAACATATATATGATATTTCAAATAAACAAAACGTGTTATATTCTCAATACACTATGTAGGCATTAACTAAAAAACTAAAATTAAAGAAATTACCTTATCAGTAATCATACAAACTGAAATTACAAAAATATATTTTGGTAATTGAAATTCCAGGCCCTATAGGCACTTATGATAAAAGAAAGACTTAATTTCATGCTATACACTTTGTACTTTTTCAAAAACTAATATTAACAACATTAAAATATTAAAAAACACTATTTATTCTCAAATTACTAGAATAAAAAAAAAATATTTGCAGTAAACCACACAAATTTTTTTGTCACAGCTTTTGATAATTTAAATAATAATTTAAAAGGAAACGGCTACCTAAGTAATTTCTTTTAACTAAAACAACTTAATTAAAAAAAAAAGGACTGAAGAACTCTACTTATCTGTTTGATTTACTTAATTTTTACTCTAAGTTTTTCATTTAAGAAAAGGTTTATTCCTGCACATTTGAAATATTGATAAATTAGGCCACAGAGGGAATATTATTTGACTATTAAGTTGTTCCCTGACAGAAAATTTAATTTAGAAACCCAAGGGCGAGTGGCAATTCTGAAAAAAGTTACTAGTCAATCGAGTTCCTTTCATTTGTTTTTCCTCCAGCTTCTTAATTGTTTTATTCTTAGTGTCTTAATTTTTATTGCAGTATGATATTTGCTGTTTGATTGTATCTTAATTGGTTGGTTTATTATGGCAATATAATATATTGTTAACCTCTCATGAGCGCGGTCGTCCAAGTAGATCCATAAATTCCCTTAACAAAGGGATGAAGGCCGATCTCAGGCGTTTGGCTACTTTTGAGTGGAGGTGAAGTCCTGAGTCCGTTTGGGAGAGGAACGTTGTAGGTTCCAATTATCCCTCACAACCACAGCCCATCTCCGTGTGCCTTAAGGGAAGCTTATGGCAGGGGTGCGTTGGTGGGGAAAAAAAATGACTACCTAGGTTGGGAGAGTCCAATCTACGCCGTTTCTTCCCAAATGTCCCAAATAAAGGAGTTATAAGAAAGAGTCGCCCCTGGGATTAAAAGTTAATGTACTACTGATGTTGCTACGTAGTAAACGGAATATTGTTATTACTATTGTTTCATTCTTCTGGTTCTTCATTCTTCTTGTTTTGTATACATTAAAATATCCTTCGTTTTACATTTATATGGAAGTTGTTGTATTGCGCCATTTTGTTTTAACGCAAAGTTCAATTTTAATATTTCTTGTCAACATTTTCACTTTTTACTTGCTGAACCTAGTATATAAAATGAATCCTCCTGATTATGGTTGCTCTAATTTCTGATTTCAGATCTTTTAAATGAACTAAATAATTTTAATGTACTCAAAGATTGAATAACTTAGCTGATTAAGAAACAAAATACATTGATAAGAAAATTAAATTATGAGTATTCTTTCAAACGTTTTAGCGGAATGTTGTTACAAACCATTGAGTCTGATTGTGCTTTTACTTTAATGTTTTAATCCATTAAATTTCTTCTAGATAGATTAGTTATTCTACTTGAAGACAAGCAAGTATGTCACAATATGGTTTGTAGAAACAAGACGACATTGGGTCCAGTTAATCTAAATGCTTGTAGCTAGCCATACAGTTTATACAACGTTTACTACTCTTATTATTGCTCAAATTTTGAATCTGGGTAATAGTTAGGAAAGTACTAAATGCAAGAAGCAACACCGTTTAAATGCAGAAACAAAATCTGTGTCAAAATGATGTTTAAAAGAACCTAAATTTTCTAAAACTTTTTATTTCTAGTGTAATAATCTATCTATGAAATCTTTATCAGCAAATTGTTTCAAAGGTAGAAAAGTGCTCTTAATAGCATTATTTTAAATTACATTTTGCAAACTTGTGTTTTTCCATTGTTAAATATTAATTCAATTTTCTCTAGGGATGTCTAGAAAATGTGCTGTGTATTAGCCACAAGAATGTATATAATGAAATTTTCATTCATATATTTTGAAGAAATCAGAATATTTCTGTAAATATTTATCTTAATTCACCTAATATTGATAATTTTTTGATAGTAAAATAATTGTTTTGAGTATTTGGTTTCTTGTATTCTTTGTATGTTCGCTTAGCAGCAAATTTAATTTGAATGGACATGATTTCAAAAGCATAAATACGAAACGCATCAAGTTACTTTGATGTAAGGTTTTTCCATACATATAATTCAGATATATCGCTTATTTATCAGTTTATTTTAATTATAGTTCTTTAGATATAATCCAAGTTATAATGTAGAAAAATATTTCTGTCTCTCAACTAAACTTAAAAGCCTGTTGTAACCAGCCTTGTACCTCGCACGAATAGTAACGCGATTAACGCATTGAATGCATACATCTGAAAAATTTATGTCACTAATTTAAAGACAAATCAGAATAAAAATGCATTAATACATGATACATTTATGAATATTTGTGTATTACATAAATACAAATATTAGGCGCCATGTGAAATATTAGGATGCCTTCGTACGCACCTGGAACGGTAGCACAGTTCCACCTGCGGCCTGCTGAACTTTGAGTCCTTCCATTGAAGCTGAACTCCAAAATGAAGATACCTTTAAGTGAACGTAGAATATGTTTAATTTTTAAATTCCTGGTTTGTTAAAAAGAAAAGACTAAGTATTAATACAGGAACTAATGTTGTTAATGTCAGAAAAGCAAAATAATTCCATTTAGCCACGGAGATATTCATCTTTGATGATTCTGCATACAAAGAAGAGTAGAAATCACTTTTGATATGATAATACTAGTATGAACCTTATATATTAATATCGATCGATTTAAAATCACTTTTGGAGAAAATGCGTGAAATAAAGGTAGGTAAACGCATCATTGTAACAGTACATTCATAAATAAAAGTATTTAAGTGCCGCACGTTTGTTTTTTTAAACTCTGTTGGGGAAAATGCAAGATGTTAAACTATATTTGGGGGCATTACAGTAACATAGCGATTTTGAAACCGAACGAAAAACACAAACAGAAAAAGGTAAGGTAAGTTTTATTATTTTGTCAATTTTTCTGTGATATACTTTGTTTTTATTCTAGATTAGTGTATTTGGATTTTTGGCTTTCAATTTTGAAATTTGGCATTTTCTGTATTTCATTTATTCCAGAATCTTCACAGTGGGTGCTTTTTGAGGGGATAGCGACAAAAATGTTTACGTTTCTTCGTAAGACGGTAGCAGAAAAAACGCATTTATTAATATCATAGGTGGGCTTTTCTTCCTGACGAGCGGTTTGCCATGATATTTCTCAATTATTAAATTTTTGTCTCACTTATTTTGTCCTGTGTTTCTTGTATGTTTTGATCATCACAAAGTTGCACCACGTGTAACGTCTCTCAGTATGTTTTGGCAGCAATCCCTGCACAGGTGTGGATAGGTATGGATGAACACCTGATTTATTCAGGATTGTCCAAACGCGATCTTTTGAGAGGCCGCAATTTTCACTCATCATTTTTATGCTGCTTTGAGGATGGGCGAGAGTGTGCTAGCACATCTTCAGGTTGCACTTTGCGTCCTACATTACGAGGTCTACGAACTCGATGTCGGTTGGTCACGCAGCCCTTCTCCTTTCAACGCTTAACAACTTTTTAGATGGTCTGCCGTGTAGGATGTGGGACTTCAGAAAAACGTTCAAAAAAATTTAACAACATCTCGAATACTCGTTAATGCCAAATTTTGCCGTACACTCAGCTTTAACGTAATAACCCAGCAGAAAAATCCTTCTTATAGTAGTAGTCTCTGGTGAACAGGTATTACAATCCATCCTCATTTGCATAATATAAGAAATCCATGTAATATTTATACCAGACATGGTTGATTTGAGCTGTCTGTTTGGAGAGTCGATTTTACAAGATCAGCAGAAAGTCTTCATGGTTTGTAGAAATATTCATTAAAACACGCAATCGGTGGGGGAAAAAACAATGGTCCTCATGAATGCAAATCGCGTGCATTTCCCATGCGCCACAACACAGGCTGGTATTTAGTCCGTAAAGTGGTCTTTTCTCGCTTCGCTCGCGTTTCACGACGCCATAGTGTTGAAAATCACAATCAAACAGATGTTTATTCTTTATATTCTGTTTTGAGTGTTAATGTGCGCAAGGTATCTTTTCGTACTAAATCGAGAGTGCTCTACAACTTTCTGATTGACTTTTTTCTTGTATTTTTCGCCGTCTACGAGATGGGATCGAAACATTCGCTGATTCCAACATTTGCTGATAGATGGCGTTGTAAGTTGTCTCATCGAGTAGCGCATAGCCTTTTTAATATACCTAGACACCAACTTTATGACCTTCGCTGTTACTGTTTAGAAGTTAAGGCTGGATGTAACGGATATAAGTAGGAACCCTGTAAATAAATATATATATAGAGAGAGAGAGTATAAATCGTAAAATGAAAGAATATAAAATGTGAAATGAAAAACTCAGTAAAAGCACAATAATGTTTCTTCAGGCGATGAAGTTACTGTGAATTGCTAAATATAAAAAGTTTGACATTTTCTTGCAATCAGTTACGCCGTAAGGCCTAAAACATTGATTTTATATTTAGCAATTCACAATAACTTCATCAACTGAAGAAACGTAACTGTGCTTTTATTGCATTTTTCATTTCACATTTTATACTCTTTCATTTTACGTTTTATACTTTATCTACCACAGCGCTTTTGGAATTGCAGCTTTTAGCACGTTCATTGTGTATGTGATATATCTTTATAAAGAAAACGCTTATGTGGACGCAAAATCGGGCTGAATTTCATAATCACCGTTTGGCAACAGCTCGCAACTTTGTTTTGTTTACAATCTATTCGGCGAATTTAGTTTAATTTGATCTGAGACAACGAAATTTTTTAAAACGAGTATAAGTCGGACAGTTTCAATTATAAATCAAAATCGTCAAAAAAGAGAACTGTTGAACAACTAACTGTTGAATTTTTCCTAAGACGATCAAATCGGAATGATCAAAATAGAGGGAAGCGTTTTCGTGTACGGAACGAAGTTTCCGATCATTATTTCGGTGGGGAGAAGAAAGCATGTTTGAAATTTGGGTGTCAAAAGCAAGAATTTTAGAAATTATTATAAAAATTTGAAAAAAGGCTTTTTTGTTAATTCTATGAAGGTAAAAGTAAATAATTAGTATGGGTTATAATTTTGAATAGTGAATTTGCACATATTTAAAGCCATTTGTCAGTTTACAGTGTGCTTTTTAAGCTGAAAGTTTGTGAAATGGGTTAACTCATCTTTCGAAATCTCAAATTTTCTGAGGTTTTAATATATAAATAGCTACCCAGCCAGAAAAGTTATATCTTTCTTGGCTAAATAATTATTACAGAGAGTGTGCATGCATGTGGTGGAGATTTTCGGAGCAGCAATTCATTGAGAAGTGTGAATATTTAGAAGTTTATTGGAATGAAGTTAAGGCTAATGAATCTCTCGAAAAAACATTCAATTGTGTGTACCAAGAAGTTTTAAGTGCCTGATTTCTGACTGATGAAAGTAATTTTATTTGTAAACATCTTATCATAGATTTTAGCATTGAAATTTCTTTTTAACATTTACATAGATATGGTATAAAGGTATAATTTTAATTTTGTAAGTTGATAATTTATTTTTTAGTAATTGAAAGTTTAGTTTTAGTTTTTTCAAAAAGAATTTAGTTAGAATTTCCTGTTATTGAAATAATTTATATTTACTTTTAGTAATTAATGTATTTATAATTTCCTATTACTAGCAGGCACACACGCCTGGTACAGCGAGCGAGCGAAGCGAGCTTGGATGACGTATTGATTCCAAAAGAATCGCAACGTGATTCTTGGGGGTTGACGAGCAGAGCGAGTACGGGTGTAACCCCATAGTTTATATATATATATTTCCATCTGTTACTATTCGCATTTTTGTCTTTACTGGGATATACTTTCAATTCGTTTTTTCATTGAACCAAGGGGTGCCTGTGAACTTTGGGGGCTGACGGGCACAGCAAGGAGAGGGAGAGAAAGATTTCGGGAGAGAAAGGAAGAGATGGTATGTCGGCTGCGTGATAGACATTTTGGTATTGTGTTTCTGTGTTTTTCACTGAGGAGAACGGAAAATCACTGATTGGAAAATTGCATAATATTGAAGGAGGCTTCAATAAAGGATTTATCTTGAAACCCAGATTCTCCACTTGAAACCAACGTACGAACGTGTGTGTGTGTGTAGTTAAATATCTCAATTAATCGAAACGTGTTATAGTTTCAATATATACAGATACTAATCTAAAAATTAAAATTAAAATTTAAATGAAATTACCTCTTCAATAATCAGACAAATGAAATGCAAAAGTGTTTCACGAAACACTATTACACCGTGAAAAAAGACAACCCAGAATTAATATATATATATATATATATTCAAGCCTAATCTTAAGTTGCTATTTTTTCAATTTCCAGTGACGTAGGTATATATGAGGCGTTGCGGATACGAAGGACGAACTCAACATCGGGCCAATTTTTTTTTCTCCGCCCGAATCTAGACTCTTCAGAGAATCTACAGATATATTTTTCATGTTTAGTTCGCCCTTCTTTCCCTCTCACAGAGAATGATACCAACCTGGCTGGAAACTGCCTTAAGAGGGCGGATACGAAAGACGAAGTTAACACCCCCTCTCCTCCGCTGAGCGCTCCCCTGGATGATGCAATCCTTTATTTAGTTTGCTCATGACACTTCTCCCCTGCGTTGTCTTTTTGTGTTATTGCGTTCTTACTGTGTGATGTGATGGATACTAATGATAATAATGCATAGCCTGGATACTCTAGAAAACGAATGAAAAATGAAAGGATTTGGAAGAAGGTGGAGGCAAAAAAGAAAAGGAACTCTGGCGAAGAATGCCTATCTAGACACACAAATGTAGTAGAAACAGCTCGTCAAATCGGCGAGTCATGTAGCTGTCAATGTTTCTCAAAAGTAGGCCAAGATAATGTTCGCCATATTTTTAATGATTTTTGGGAACTGGGTAATTGCGACCTACAAAATTCGCATTTATCAAAGTTGGTGAATAGTAACCATGTTAAAAGGTCTTATGTAAGGGGAAGACCCAGTCGTACTTTACGGAGTCTTGACTACACTGTAGTAATAAACAATTAGAAATAAGTGTGTACCGTAAAGCATTTTACAGTATGCATGGTGTATCAGAAAAACGAGTGCGTACTGCTATTAATAAAACTACTTCGACTGGAACTGTTGTTTCTGACCAAAGGGGGGGGGGAAACGAATCAAGTCGTAAAGTGCAAGATGACAAAAAGACTAAAGTGAAAGATCACATTATGTCACTGCCAACTGTGTCAAGTCATTACAACCGCGCAAAAAGTCCTCACCGCAGATGCCTTCCAGTTGGATTAAATATTAAATTGCTGTTTTAGATGTACTTGGAGTGACTGCGTGAAAATCATCCAGGAGCAGAGTCCGTCACCATGCATTATTATCGTGATGTTTTTAATTCAGAATTTAACATCGGATTTGAACCTCCTGGCACTTGCAACTTCTGTGATAAAACTGACATATCTATAACTAATCTGAAAATATAAGAACTGTGACTGCTGATGAAATAATTAACAACTTGAAGATGTGAAAGCATTGCATCTCATGAAAGCCAAAGCTCCTCAACGTCTCGTGAAATCTTTGAAAAATGATACTAATGAGGGTGTCCTCGCTATTTCATTTGACCTACTGAAGTCCCTCCTCACACCTAAATCGATGAATGGTATCCAGTTTTATAAATGGAAACTCTGGATTTATAACTTTTCCTACCTTAACATTAAAACAGGAACCTCTAAATTATAGTTGTGGGATGAAACTACAGCAAGACGTGGATCATGTGAAATAGCGAGATGTGTTATACACTACTTGTGAAACGCCGATGATTGTATTAAAACAGTAAAAATGTTTAGCGATAACTGCTTTGGGCAGAATAAGAATTTGAATTTAGTTTTGGCCAATTTATCCACCAGGATAAATTTGACGAAATAAGACATGTTTTTACGACGCCTGATCATTCCTATCTTCCTTGTGACAGGGACTTCGGGCACATTGATGAAGAGGTTCGATATGCCAGCGTTTACTTCAAGAATTATTATGAGCACTTCATTACAAAATGTCGTCAGAAAAAAACATTCACGTTAGTACCAGTCACGCAAAATGTTGTTTTGAACTACGCTCTTCTTCAAACATATTCAACAAAAACTCAGCTCCAAGGCGCCAAATTCAAGGACGGTGCTATTTTTGAGTTCGCCAAAGAATACAAACAGGGGTTCTACATCACAAAAATTGCAATTTCGGCGTCAAATCTGCAGTGAAACTTCAAAAAGGAAAGCTGTTATGACCCATTCAAGTTTAAACTGACAAAAGTTACTAACACTATTGCGGTTTTATGATTCTCCTGTACCTGTGCCCCCTGCAAAACTTAAAGATATTAGAGATATCCTGCCGTACGTTCTATTACCTTGGTGAACATATTTTACAACTATTATTCAAAATCATAATCAGCTACACCCCCCCCGTCCGACAGGAAATAGAATAACCTGATTGTAGTGACTGAATATAACTCATTAGAACAACTCATTTTCAAAACCGTTTTACAAAATTTATATATTTTATGTATGTTTGCACAATACAGACCGTAATTTATTGAAAATTATAAATAAAATGTTCTTTTTATTAAAATGAAGTTCAAACAAATTCCTAGATAGGTTTATTATTATAAAATAATAAACCAAAAAAGGCAGCCGTGCAGCACGGTAGAGAAGAGCGAATTTTCAATTCCTCCTCTCCGATTGGCTTTATCTACTCTTAAATAAGTTGAAATTTCAACTTGTTCCTTTCGTTTGACATTACTCGCCCTCACACTTAAACTTTCTAAATTAGAACAAGCGTATCGTATATATCGAGATTTGAACGGAATTTGAAGGTTCAAGTCAGTTCGTTGGTATGTTATAACAAAAGAAGTTGACAAATACTTGATTTTTCCAACTTTTTTTCTGCCCTTCAAGTTGCAATTTCAATCCATTCCCTTTCATTTGATTTTACTGAATAACGAACAAAGTCCTTCATTGTTGATCAACGAAATCAGTGACGAATTCGAAGAGCCCAGATTGGCCGATTTAGAAAACTTTATTTTTGGACATTTTTTTGCATTTTTGACCCCTAAAAGTAGCAATATCTTGATTACTGCTCAAGCTAGAGATCTGAAGCCAGTTGCAATCAATCCAGTTCTCATAATCGTTCAAAAATGATACCCAACAGTCCTATAATCACGAAAAAGTCATTTTTCACCATTTTTTGGACAACTATTTTTGAAATTCGACCCTTTGCTTTGTTCCGACTGGGATGTCAAACGAACTCGACCAATTGATTGTCATGACCAATTATTTGGCTTTGGAACGAAATTCCTAGCGTTTTTTTAAAAAGAGTTATCGTCTGGAAATACGGACCCATATATATATATATATATATATATATATATATATATATATAT
>BGPR01031663.1:0-17919 GCA_013235015.1 Araneus ventricosus | reverse complement strand
ACAAATTTACAGACAGACGAAATATCGAATGGTCAAGTTAAAACAGGAGCTCACTTTGCTCAGTCAAGTTAATGCTAGGAAAATTATGGACTTTCGTTTTTGTTGACACTTAAGATTAACAAGTTTAATGGCAATAAGTGAAGCATTTTAAAAACATGTTTTATTGCGTATTTGTTTTATGCAAAACAACTAATAAAAAATCAGTTCTGAAAACGGAGCGTTGAAAAGCAACAAAAGGAAAGTAAATGTATCAGGTATACAAAAAAAATAAAAAGATCAAGCGTGAAATTAAAGCCCAATAAAAGTTATTACGTAAATGCATTGTGAGACATTCTTTTGTTTCTTGATAAACTTATTACCGGCTTTCTGAAAATCATCCTTTGATGTCTTTTGAATTTCACTACCTATTGAGAACATTAAATTGGTAACCATCACATTACTCTTTATTTATTCACTGACATTTAACGTTCGCTGCCTGAAGAAATTTATAAGAAAAGCAAAAAATAAAGGATAAAAGACTATTTTGTTCTTTAAAAGGTTGTAAAAAAAATAGGGTGTTTAGATTTCTTTTGTATTGATACAATGAACTGTGTCTTCTGTGTTCTCTTTCGAAACTAAGCAAATATCGCCATTTGGGAGATAAATTTTTGGAATGTGTTTCTTTCTTTAGCAGCTGATAAACAAAGCAGCTGTTCGAGTTGGTTATTGAAACGTAATGCATTTCTTAAACGAGTTTTTGCCAGTAATATTCTAAAGTAAATTCTAAGTAGTGTTAAACACAAATTCTGTTCATATATATCAATTGATTTTTCTATGCAATATTGATTTATACTTAGGAATATTTAACAGTAGGATTATTTGTTATAGAATTGTATATTTGATTTCATGCTTAATGGCTTATTTTTCCTAAACTGATAACTACATAACTGCTGTATTATTAGACTCAAGAAAATAGCTTTTTTATATAAAAATAATTTATTTGTGCTTTTTTACATTGCATCTACAAATAAAAGTTGTTCAGTCTAATATCAGTTTTTTTGTACAACTTTCTCGTCAGATAAAATATTAATAATGCTTTCAATCATTTCACATCTCGTACGACAGTCTGCATCTCGAGCCAGAAGAATCTTAAAATAATTGACGAAACCGTATTTATCTCTAGTAGATTGAGATATAGCTCATCCATACCAGATTCGATTTCGTTACACGCAGGGGCGGCTCGTGCACAGCAGACTGCAGCACCCTACAACTTTTCTCATTGTGTAAATTTAATAAAATTTATTTCAGTTCGCATTTAATTTAATATTTAAATCTATCAACAATCTAGCGAAATTTTGCATTCAACAATTTCGATTTTCAGATGAACCGTTAGAAAAAACTGAGACAGAAAACTAAGTTTCCGACCAATGTTTTCACTATACGAAGATTATGAAAAAGGAACTATAAGTAACTAAAACTGCGGATCCTTACAGCGCAGAATTCCGCCTACGCGCATGCGTAGTTACGGAGAGCAAGCTTTCCCTTCTTTCTTCTGCCACGATTTTAAGCTGAAGGGAAACTGTCGAGGTCAGCAGCACCAGATAAATTAGAAACGGAGTTTCAAACATTTTCACACTGCGGAATTTTTTTTTTTTGCTAACCAAAACTTTCGAAATAAGTAAGGAAATGAAGAATAATTAAGTATAAATGAAAATGTAATTGCAAAAAGTTTTTAATGTTAATTAAATTTGAATGTAATTTCTTGCAGTCCAAAGGAGTTTTTCGATAACTTTTAGTTATAAACGCTGATGAAATACATACGAGAAATTTTCCACGATACAAATGTTTTCAAAATTTTCACGACCTACAATATTCTGCACCATCCCATTCGGAATCATGATTCATAGTTTAAGAAACGTCGATTTCGAATAAAACACGGTTCGCTTTAAGAAACAGAATTTTTGGGAGAATATTGATAAGTGTATTACCATATTAAAATATCGCAGTGCACCTTTCGATAGATGCAATAGAGTAAATTATTCTTTTCTTCTTTTTTCTCATCTTGGCAATTCCCTTTACTACATAATACATTAGAACTTGAAGTCAGCTTTAAAGCATTTAAAAATTAATAAAATATTTTCTGACGCTCATAATATGAATCAGGATTGGTTATATATGCAGCTGTTTGGATTTCAAAGGATAAAACTTTTTAAATCTTCTTACAAGCATCAAGGTTAACGTATTTGATTTTTTCGCTGGAAACAAAGCAAGAAAAATGGGTTTTATTTTTAAGTAACTTTTAAAGATGCTAATAAATAGTATTAACTTATTATCATTTTTATTAAGTTAGACTATTATTTAACATATTTATATATACTTAACAGTCTATTAAGTTATACTATTATTTTATATTAAGTTTTGCCATAATATCTCTTTTTGTTAATTGATAAGAAAATTATTTTATACTGTCATTTCATTCTTCAGCCGAAGATGTGTGAAATAAATGCAGTAAAAAATACAGGAGAAGAAAATGGCAAACAAATTTTGAGTTTTAATTTTTTTATTAAAATATATTTGTTGAAACACTTACTTATTAGAAGAGAAGAAAATGATATAAGTTTATTCATTAAATATATAACTACTCAAAGTTAATGAAAAAAGACGAAAAAAATGTAAGTGCTACAAATATGCATCACCGCACAATAAAGGATTAAAAGTTACAACATCACCAAGATTACATAACACTAGCCGCCATTGGTTACATGGCTGTAATGAGGTCTGGCTATTACTGCATTGTGTGTTTTCTTTTGTAAGAAGACGTGCTATTTTTAGATTCATGTTTGTATTATGCTATTAATTTTCACATGCTTTCAAAAAAGTGTTAAGGAACTCGCATGAATGATTCTGGTGGTGTTAGGGAGGTCATTAACACTTTTTCCATACGTTAAAAAGCAGTAGTGTTCAATTCTCCACTTTCTCGCATACATGTACAGTATGGCTTGTTTCTTGCTTCGTAGTATAGTGAAGAAAGGCCAGGTGGTATTTTGCCATTGGCCATTTGGATCCAAAATTTTCGTGATCACGAACCAGATTTCATTTATATCACTCTTTGCGTTTTTGAGTTATTGCGTTTTCAAACAGATTGTCAGAAAACATTAACAATTCTAGTGATAGAATCATAGTGAAATTTCATCCACATGGTTCGTTGCGTTTTTTAGTTATAATGTTCACATGTAAACGGACGAGCAGAGAGACAGGCAGAGTTCATACGGACGGATTTTATTCAGAATTAGTCAGAAATTAACAATTACGGTGCAAAGACTACATACCAAATTTCATTTGCGTAGCTTGTTCCGTTCTTCAGTTATCGTGTTCACAGACAGACATAGTTACCAGAATGGCTCCTTCGGATTCATTGAGATCTAAAACGTGGAGATTGATCAAAATCCCGGAGTCGAATTTTTTTTTTTACGATTGCAATAATTTCTCTTTGTGTACGTCATATACGAGAGAAAGTAAAATGGCTGGGAACCGGAGAACAATAGGGTAGGGATAGAGCTATTTCTTACTTATAGGGTGCCAAGCGAAAAGGTCGCACAGAATAGGATGGCAAGAGCGTTTGGCATAGCGCGGCTCTGACGAGGCGGTGGCTGACTTTCGATTTCGGACAGCCGAGCGCTTTTTATGAGAGGCAAGAAAAGAATGAAAAGGAGAGAATAATCGAGGATAAATAATAGGATTGTCATGAATACGATTGTGTTGAACTCGACGCATTATTTGCCTACTTCGGAACGTTGTTGGCGAATTTGGTGACATGAAGGAGCAAAACGGAGCCAGATCTGGCAATCTTTGATTCGCGTATCTTACCTGCCGTAAGATTAGCATGTCAGGGGAACAACTTTACAGCTTCGTAACAATAATCTTGTAGTAATTTCATGACTGATGGGATATATTGACTAGGGAGGTGGCGAAGAGGGTGTAGGGGGGATGTGACACACCCCAGATTTTTCTGAAGTTGGCAATTTGACTAAATGAGTCAGCAAATTTTGAAAAAGTAATCGAACTTATTATTTTATTTTATTATGCGTATCCACGCCATTTGCAGAATTATTTATTGAAACGCTAAAAAAAAAAAAAAAAAGTGAACTTTTATTTACTAAGTTGTTTCTAAATTCTCTTGCAGACCATTGTTGTCACCCACAGGGAGCCGTTCAGACTCCGAGTTCAGGGGTATGCGAGTCCTGGTGATAAAGACTATTTTTAACTGCCCGGGGTCCAGACAAACTTTCCCTTCTGTAGTAAAATAAATAAAGATAAAATTTCAAGAGCAATGAAAGAAGTGAGATGTCACTGCTTTGTAGATCCCAAAATTTTCCGTTACCCATCTGTAAACAGCGGCAGTGTTCTTCTCTAGACTTTTTAGAATACTCCCTAATAAAAGTGTCATCCCCCTGCAAGTTCTTGGACACAAGGCCTAAACTGCCGAGTTTTATTACCCTGAAATCGGAGACCACGGCAAGTCGATATTGCCGACAAAATGACTACACACCGAAATCGGTTTGTGTTTACAGACGGATGGAGCGATAGACATATATAATTCCAAAAATGGCTTTTCGTATGCGGGGACTCAAATAGAAATTCGATAGAAAATCAATCGAATTTTTTGACTTGTATAATTCTCTTTTGTCGCATGTGAGAAAGTAGAGAGGTTTTAATTCAAATATCCTCATCTATCTTAAGTCTTGATTACTTTTCTCTTTCAGATGATTTAAAAGAGAAAATATCATTACTACGATTTCTTAATATCTTAGAATTTAAAAAAATAACATTAATTCGATAGAAGAATTATTGAGTAACAATTATAAAAAAAAATGAAAAGACAGTTTAAATTTTAATGTTTACTGTGAGCTTATTTTGCATATCATTTTTATATTTTTAAATATAAGAAAACATTTTTGAAAATTTTTCCACGACATAAAAAAGGAATCAATAATTACTTAAATTTTTTATAATATAGATTTAAGAAACTTTGAGAGATGCCAGCAATTTTTTTATGACATTCATTTAGTGTGTTAGCTTTCATAATATATTTATAAAAACGATTATTTAAAATAAAAATTTTGTTAATTTGATATACAAGCCATAATGATGCGATTTATTATACAACAGGAGACAAATATTAACTCAGTGTGAAACAGTTTCTTTCAAGTGAGCATATGTTTTAATTATGCAGTTATTAACCTTTATTACAAGTAACTGAATAACATCCAAAAGCTGCATATTTTAACTTTTCCTTGCTAAGCTTATATGAATGAATTTCTTTTCTCTCCAACTTTACTATAATTTTTTTTTCTATTATCGATTTTTTTTATACAGAAAGAAACTTGACTAGCAGTAACATTAAGTGATTGCATTGAAACATCTTCAATCCTGAGAGTGTAAAATTTAACCTCTTAAAATATGCAAAGTTTTTAGCTGCTAATAATAATTACATCATTCAAATGCTAAACTGTTTCAGGAGTTTTAAGAAATGTCACAATCTTATGCCGCTGACCTCAGCAACAAACTATTGCTTGAAAATAAAGTTTGGAACTTTTTATATTCTTTTTTCTCTATTAAAAATGTGCATTGCATCAATTTCAAAAGAAAAGATGGTCATAAAAAAGCATCTTTAAAAATGAAAGCTTAAATATTTTTGAAGAACTACATATGAGGAGCTTCCTGACAAAAGTGAACATATATGCTTTTTCTAAAAAAGCGTTTTGTTACAATTTTCTCATCTGAGTACCCAACTATACGAGGGTGCAGTATCATTCATTTTGTCTCATAACTTATTTTTTCCCCTTTGTAAAATTACCCAAAGTTCTTAATTCCTTAGAAAAACTAAAAATATCCACTTCTAAAACAAATTTTGTAAAATGAATATGTTTACTCTTGATTTAAAAAAAATCTCATAGTTTTAATCTTTCTGTAACATATTTATTTATTCATTTTTTGTGCGTCTGTGTGTTTAATGGTAGAAAAATATATCTAGCTCTCATTTTGGGGGCGTTCTTTCTCTTATTTAAAATGTAAGCATTTCTCTTCCAAAATCTTGATAATTATGTCGAGAAACATTTAAATATACCACGTAAGGAAACAACTACATAAAATAATTTCTTTTAAACCCTGGAAGCTTTTACGAGCAGGACAGTTTAAGAATCCTGTAATTTCATAGTGTCTTCGGATTTCACCATTCGTGAAAAAAAAGGGGTGGAAGTAGACTGACATATATATGATCGGGGCAATGCAGTTGTTTTTACGTCACAAAACCCCCTAACTTTTTATTGGACAGGAAACTCGAATGGACACTATCCTTGAACAGTTGTAAAGTGAAAGACAACATAAAGAAATCTCAATCTAGAAAGCGGGAGTGTAGCTGATAGTACAGTGCGATTTGCATACACCAAACCTTTTACTATAGTTGACTTAAATCATTATTATTACTGTGGAATTTGGTTAATTCAAATATTTTTTATCCGAATTCGTAAGTAATTCGATTTTTTCTCTATTTTCTTAAACTTTCTATAAGCATAATGCCTAAATATAATCTGTGTTCGAATATATTTTGCTTACTTAAATGTCAAGAATGAAAATTGTAAATTCTTTTATATTTCTAAATTGCTTTCGTCCTTACTTAGTATGCTCATCGATCGTGAATAAATAACTTTATAAGTTTCTTTATTGACTCGAGAATCCAATCAAATATTTCTCACTTTTTGAATTATTTTAAATTTAAATTTTAAGTAAGTTTATTAAAATTATCAATAAATATTATTACTTTGTTAATTAAAACTTCACACTGTTTATTTATTCATTATGCATTCTTTATTAAAGGTGTTAAATTTTAAAAATAGATATTTTTGCCCTTTTTAGTTAAAATTGCCGTTTTCTCATGCTGTATTCACTTTTACACAAAGATTTTCTAAATTAGCTTCGAATTAGACAAGTTGTACTGCTTTTCATTATTTTACATTGCTTTTTGTTGCATTAATTATTCGCTTATTTAACATGATTTGTTTTAATAGATGTAAAAAAATTCTGCACATTTATGCATAAATATTTGCGGATGTTTCCGATTTTCAAGTACTCGGATGAGGAAAAAAATAACCTTTTTCCTTTCGAATGTCGTGTATATAATAGTAATAAACGGAAATTCAAATTGAGTTGAATTTAGAAGCAGTTTTTTTTAACATCGAGATTAGTGATATAACTGTTACAGTCATAGAAAGTCACTTCCCAGCAATGCAAGTCTTATGGTTGGGAAGAGGGTTTTACAAGGTGAAGCATGGAGTGACCTCAGCGACTCTCATGGCACGCATGACCTTGGCGACAAACTTGGCGACCATTTTGCCGACAAATTTGGCGACCTTGGCGACAAATAGATTATTCCCGAAAATGCAACCCTTTTCTCGATATTTCTATTAGGGGCCGAGATCTAGGCTTTTCCTGAAAATTCTATGTGACGTCACGGCCTATCGGGGAGAGTATATAAGACCGCGTTGGGATCACGGTAGCGTCTTTTGATCGACTGGTTACTTCGCTTTGAAGCGTGAACGTCTTCGGAGTTCTATCCGCTGTGTGAGCTAATCAGCTGGTGAGCTGAGCTGTTATTGTCGTTACTAGTTATTTGCTGACTGTTTGTGTTAGATATCAAAGTGCTGAACTGTCAATACCTGTGAATTGTTGTCTATTTACATTGGTAATCTGTGCAAGGACTATTGTTTCCTGTACCTGTGCTACGTGTTTACCTGCATATTTGTAAATAAACCTTCATTCTCCATTATCCTGCGTGTTGGACTGTTTACACCATACACCCGCAGTAAGATTTAGTGCAACATAACGAATGATGATCTGGCCAAATACCGACTCTGTAAAAACATTTCTAACTTTTGATTCTAAATAAAATAATTCTCAACTTTTAAATGTAAAAAATTAAAGATTAATAAAATTGACATTTTTATTGTTTGCATATTTAAAAGAATTAACACTTTGATATGTTTTTTTCATAATATTTTACATACCTGAATTATAATAATTATTTCAGTAATAACAAATGACCAATGGAGGGAGCTTTTAGACTGTGTTTTTTTTGTTTTCCACATCTATGAAAGAAATTTTAGTGGCATGATATGTTAAGCGCCTAAGGATTGATTATTATTCATATTATTTAGATATTATATGCATGTATATTATTTATGTATCAGAATGTATTACTTATGATTAATTGAATTTAATGATGGTAAGAAATAAAATTCAGTTCAAAGTAATTATAGTGATAATGCAATAATTTATATTAATAAATTTGTACTATATTGCTGATATGTCCTTTTGATTATATTGGCTAAATCAGGCTATATGGCGATTCAGAAAGTCTTGAGGTGAGGGTGCTTCTAAATAGCGCTTTGCTCTGCGTCTGTTCCTTTACTAGGGTCATGCACTGGAATCTCTCTTGCGGCTTCGTTAATATCTATTATCCATTTTCGTCAAATATTTTATGGCTATATTTTAAATAAATACCAAATGGTTTTGCCTTTTAGATCTTTACGAATAAATTTAATTTCTGAGGACATTTGTGATATCTTTCTTGCAGTGCTCTCTGTTTTTCTGGTGGGTTGCACCCACACACATACATTGGGAAAGCACAGCTAATCAATGATCGCAAAAGTGATTTATAGAGGACGAGTTTGTTTTCCATAGAGAGTTAGGTCTTCCTACCGAGGAGGGAATAAAATCGTGCGTTTGCTGAGCTAAATTTTGTCTTTATTTTTTTAATGTGATATTTGAAGGCAGGTCTTTTGTCTTTGTTTGAGCCCCTAGATAGTTCGTATCAACATCATTGAAAATGATATTATGCACCATAGCAGGAACATGTATGTATATTAGGCACTATAAAAATATTAGTCTTTTAAGTCTTGAAGTTCATCATGAGAGTCGGCATTTTTTGGATCTCACCCCTCCCCAGATGTGAGGCGCTCGCCACGTCCCTGATATTGATTCTCTGTTGAATTCGGTTAGGACCATACATCCCACAAAAAGGATTTATTCAAAATTTCTTAAATGTGATATTAAAAAGGCTAAATAATTACTAAATATCAACAATAAGAACTATTTTACACTAAGTTTGGCATAAATATATTTGTAGTTACTGTAAAATGTTTAAAAAATTTAGACCAATTGAAACTTAAGTAATGTGCGCGCTCAAAAAGTCCGTTATTTGCAATCTGAGAGTGCTTCCAAGTTTCTTTAATCATAATTTTATTCCCTAATTCCTTCAGAACACTGAAAACATAAAAACCCATATAAAAGTGGGATTTATTTACCAATAGGGAATGAAGTCTAATCTCTGGGACAAATATGCCCATTAGGGCCGAAAGGGTTAAAACTTTGTTACATACTATTGTGTTTTTTGAGCTGCAGATATATTCGATGTGGGCCGCATGTGTGACACCCTTGTTGTAAGGCGCCTCGGGATAAGTGGACACCGATTTTACATTACAAATTTATTCTGTCTAAACATTTCTGCTCGGTACAAATTTTCCTCTTTCATACTACTGCAATATTTCAAAGAGTTCAGTAGACTTATGAGTTTCAAATTTTGAAATAAAATTGTCAGAGGGAAGTCTATCTGTCTGTCAATCGTCCTTGTGCATCTGAACAACTCAAAAACTGAATGAAATTCAGTACATAATTTTATCACCAGATTGCCGACCTGTATCGAAATCTGAACCAAACCCTTAAACATGGATAGCATTCTGTGGGACTCTCTACCAATTTGCATGTGAACATCATAACTCCAAAACACAAGGAGCTAGATAAATGAAATTTCCTGAACGGTTTTATATCAAGAATGCAGATGTTTGACAAATTTTAGATCCAATCGGTTAACGGGAAGAGGTAGCAAATATAAATTCGATTCTCTTCGTCAAACGACGAAGCTAAACACAAAACCCCCCAGATTGTGTCGAGGAGAGAAACTCTCCTCTGGTTCGCAGAAAGAAAGAGTCAACGGTCATGTTTCTAGATAGAATTTCATTATGCGCTTATTCAGGCTAATTTTTGAGCTACTGGTAAAATGACTAAATTTCATGACTGACTGATTTTTAAAAAATTGTAAATCGAATCTTACTGAAATAAGTTCTTCCGAATATATATTTCATCATTCCTTTTCCATCATAAGGATCTTCCTTGTTGACCAGGCATTCGTTGAGTGCTCTTGCGTACACGTACACAGCGTCGTACAGATACGCCCCTTCGGCTGGAACCTGCAAGAAAAATAAGTGTTCCAAATATGTTACTCAAATCACTGTTACTGAGCACACGAAATGAAGAATGGGCTATTCTCACGAATCTTAAAGAGTACACCTGTGAGAAAGACTTGTGTCGTCTATACAAAATGAGCAGACAGTTTACAGGAGACAGGTGTAGATTTTGTGGCAGAATGATATGTGATAAGTGATTTGGACAGTTATATAAGTGGGACAGACAGACAGAAGTATAGGTCTTTTGGGTGAGTTTGAAGCCTTTGGGGTGAGTTAAGGTCACATCATCACTCTTATCTTAGCATTAAGGATAATTTTCTCTCTCTAATCCTGTGACACTGTCAGTTTGAGTGTGCTAATTCTAATTTTGTCAAGAATAGACACACGAGTTGAAGAATGGGTCATTCTCAAGAACCTTAATGAGTATACTTGTGAAAATGTTATCTATACAAAGTAAGCAAACAGTTTACAAGGGACAGGTGTAGATTATATGGCAGAATGACATGTTGTATGTGATTTGGACAGTTATATAAGTGGGACAGATAGGCACAAGTAGAGATCTTTGGGATGAGTTAAGTTTGAAGCCTTTGCAGTAAAGTAAGGCCACACCATCACTCCTATCTTAGAATTAAGAATAATTTTTTCCTGTATAATTCTGTGACATTGTCAGTTTGAGTGAGCTAATGCTACTTTTGTCAAGAAAAGTGACGCATCGCTGTGAATTTTTGTCATAGTCAAGATTTGAATTGTAGTTAAGATAATTATCTCAATGCTCCTGATGATTTTTATCTAGTTATAATAAATATAAGTGTCGTTCATTCTTCATTTGATTTTCATTTCAAAGATAACCCGGCACGAAAAAATATAGCAATATAATTTTTTTTAAATCAACTGTAGAAGATATTCTTATCTTGGTTTTAATGCTACAACGTATTGGGAGGCTCTTTTCTGCTGGGTTATCTTTTTATATAATGAAGACTGGCATACGATTTCTAAATTGTTCAAACAATCCAATCATTCTACCTTCGCAGTTCAACAAACAAACAAAAATTTTAGCTGAACTTTGTTTGGTACACGTACTTGGAGATTAACTGCGTGGTCAAAACATCCAAAATACAGGAGCAAATAGAATCATTAAAGCTCATCTTAACTATTTATAATAAAACGATATAAGTTGGGTATGAATTATGAAAAATATTTGTCTAAATAAGTAATTACGAAAATTTTCCTATGAAAGCAAGAACAATTTTAAAGCAATTTTACTTAACTTGCTTGGTTTCATGTTCTTCAAGACAGAATATTTTAATCAATAATTCATGTACTTCTTGATGTGTTAGAGTTTTCGAATATCGTACAGTTGTTGTATGTCGCCGATGCCTATAAACTATTTTAATATTTTTAAAACTTAATTTTCACATAATCGATTAATTTAATTAAATTTTATGAGTGGTACCGCCTGATAGTGAATTTGAGAAAATAATTGATTATTAGTTTGCGTATACATTTATAATAATGCATTATAAATTAAAGTCTAAAAAATAGAAAATTATTAAAATAAAAAAAGTTTTACACTTTAATACATTAATGAAAGTGCATTTCTGAAAATTGTGTTTATTCGATTTATCTCTTTTCGCTTCCTGTAGTATGAAGGTCCGTCATCCTATCGATTTCCCTTCTCCACTTCGTAACGGTGTGCAGCTTCACGTAACAGGTGGCGCTAACAAGCAGTCTTCATTCGCAGCAGACGATCAGCGAGGCGTGAATGTTGAAATTAATCACACTTTGGCGCCTTTGAATACCTCTTGGAGACAAAGGCAAAAAATATATGGGGCGAACAATCTCACCTTCTTCATGCCGCCGAAGCTGCTGACAGGATTGGGAAAGTTGAAAGGCGGCAGCTGCATGTACTTGTTCACTTCGGTGGCGAAATCCTCGAACCCAATTGGAGGTGAGGCAACCACCCCGAGATAGGACTGAAAGGCCTTCTTGGCGTCCTCTTCGATTTCGTCCTTCAGCAGTCCTGGAAAGAGATAAGAAGAAGATCTTAACCCGAGAGAACGCTGGCCTCCTTAGCGAACGCTAAGACGCGCGGTGGTCATAGTTTGACCCCAAACTGAAATTCAACCCTGCGCTGTTAAAAACATTACATTTTTAGTTGGAAAAATAACGCTTTTGACTTTTAGACATTAAGAATACAGTGTTTAATACAAATTTGAATCTACTACATTATTATCCATTAATTAAGCACGGATTTCTAGAAGGTCTTCGTGCATCGCTTTTACATGAAAATTTGGTGCTCATTTCTCAATACATATATTTGTTCACTCTACAATTTAACTGTATCATGTTATCGTCGATGAATAGCTCTCAACTCTTCAGAGGGCTTGTCACATCTTTTTCTGGGCATTTTGTTCTAGGTAAGCGCGATACAATATTATGGCAACGATTACGATTCTGTCTAAATTTTGTTTTTCGCCGCTGTACGCCATCTTTTAATGAAAACCATTCAGAGTTATTCACTTCTTCATTTGCAAAATCTCCGTTCTCTTCCGGTTCGGTTTCATGTTCGCTGAAACTTTCATGAAAAATTTACTTCTAAAACATTTTTAGGTCCATTGTCAAAGTCTGAACCTTTATCAGATTCAACTTCAGCAAGAAGTTTACGTAAACGCTGAATTTCTTTTTCGTATGGAGTCGGCATTGTGAGAAACAAATAAACATTCCAATTCGGCAAGGAAAGCAACGAGCTGACCGTATGAGCCGCGCAAAATAACTGGTCTGTAAAACAAACGGAAGGACCCACGGGGTCATTCCATAACCCCAGTAACTGACAAAACGTGTATTAGGTGACGAAAAATTCCTGAAATACTTAAAAGAATACTCAGAAAAGGAAAAGGGGGTGACTAACTCAGCTACTGATAAGAAAGAAATGAACAGGTGGCTAGTTTTTAAGGAATCGGAATTTTAATCGGCTTGGGCTCATAAAATGACCCCCGCTCTTCCTCGCGGGTTAATAATGCAGCCTATAACGTATAGCAGGGGTTCCCAAACTTTTTTCACTCGCGTACCGCTTGATTAGTCTCTTTATTTTTGAGTACCTCCTTCTGATATATTCCCTTCCCAACCATCCCTCAGCACAAAATATTTTAGTACTAACGCCAAGGGCTTGGGTTAGCTTAAAAGTCAAACAACTCTAATGAACTTAATAAATTTTAATGAAAATAAAATTAAAATGATTTTTGAATTTATATGTTTTCAAATATTATTAATTCAACGTCAAAACCAATGAAAATTGAATACAAATACTTTCGCATTTACTTATGATGAAAGCAAACGATTACTCATTTACTAGATATTAATCTACTTCTTCCTTTTTCTTATTTCGTGACTAGGCTTTCGGGCCCGTACAATCTTCACTTTCATTTTTCATGCGAACTTGAGAAAAAGAAATTCTAGAATATTTTTATGTTTTGTGTTTTTCGTCATTACCAAGATCAGTTTCTCGTACTCATAACTGGTCCCCCGCGTACCCCCAAGGGTACGTGTAACGCAGGTTGGCAACCTCTGACGCAATGAAAGCACAAAATTAAACTACCCTGAAAATAATGAAAAAAAATCGACGGGAGGCTGTCTCTGCAGAACGGCCGCTGAGATTGAGGGGCGTAGACTTACTTACCTTACTCAATTCTGACTTTCTGTGACTAAAGTAGCTCTATGTGACTATTAACTCTATAGTCTATAGTGACTATTAGTCTAGTGTGGCTATATGACTCTATCTATATAAAATTCTTCGTGATTTTCACCAACTTTGCCACTCGAATGTGACTAAACCGTAATTACAAATTCTAAAATTATTTAGCCATCTTCAATGTCTGCCTTTCTCTGTTAAATGAAACTAAAATCAACTATCTATGTTATTTGGTTGCGGAGCTATAAGCGTTTAAAAATACCACGAAGAGCGTCATAATGTTTTCCTTTCCCGACACACCATTAGACCACTATGGAGGGACGTAAGTTTACGTCAAAAAAATCTCGAGCCTCTCCAAAATTGCGGGGCCCCCTAGGAAGTTACCTAATTTGCTTGTTAAATAATCCGCCCCTGCCAGTGAGCTGTTAAGTTGAACATTCACCATCGATCTGTTCCAATCCATTTGGAGGACTTCTGAGCAGGCCGTTTCCATTTTCAGGCCGTAAAATTTAGTGGGTCATTCACAGTTCGGACTGTGCCGACACAGGCAACCTGATCCTCTAAGGCTCCTGCGCTTCCTCCTCCCCTGCTTTCAAAACGGGTCCCCAGCACTTTTCCTCCATACTGACTCCCATCCACACACACCCTCCCTCATTTTGTGGTTTTAGCTTTTGTGAGAGGGACCCAATCCCCCTAACTAACTCTAGTATTTCAGTTTTATGGCCAAGTTGGCCGAATAAAAATACAAATCGGATGGAGTTCCAACCTTTTCCTCTGTCTACATTACATTACACCACCTGCATCCCCGTGTTTCGAGCCATTTGGCTCCTTTCCGTTTTGGATGGATGGAGGTGAATTTTATTTTTTAAGAAGGGGCAAAAACAAATAAAAGGTGCAAAAACAAATAATAGTGAAAAAGAAACATACACTGGACAGAACAACATAGAAAAAAAGAAAAAAAAATAGAAAAAAATAAAAATACGTAGAGGAAAAATAAAGTCATAAGTAGCCGGAAGTGTGTGTCAGTCTGGGTGGATGAGTACTCAATTATTATCCTCTACAATTAGAATGCTGTCATCGCATATGAAACGCATTAGGAGTCGAAATCGGGTTCTTGATAAGTTATTCGTGAGAATGTTTTTCAACCACTGTAATTTAAGCGACATAGTTGGAGTTTGGAAATGCCAGGAGAGGGAAAACCGACATTTTGTGGCATAGTGCATTGGATCTCCTTTTCCTCCGCACGAGCAGGCGAGTGTGTTCGAAGATTTTAGGTATGAAGGGAAGGGCCGTGTCCTGTAACGAACATTAGCTCTTCTCTATTCCATCACACTGGCTTGTTTGAGACCCTAGGCACTACATCGTGTACACTGCAGCCAGTTTCTCCGTTATCCCAGTTGTCTTGCCATATGCTTAAAACATCCGACCTAATGTCATATTTCAGGTAGGAAAGTGGCTTAGGTAGGAAGAAAGGGTCGCCTTTTGTGATGGCTTCTTTGGCTAATTGGTCTGCGCCTTCATTGCCTAAATAACCGAAGTGGGCTTTAAGCTATCTAAGGTGAATGTGTTTATGGGAGAGCAAAAGGGTTTGCATCTCTCGGACCATACTATGGTGGGTCCTCTGTCTACACCAATTTTCATCAGTTTCTTACATTGGCGAAGAGGATTAGCATTCTGTGTTCCAAAAAAAGTGGAGTAGATTATTAGTGAATGACCCGTTTTAGATACGACATGCACAGTTTGTTCGTCCTGTAACTATAACGCCACGTGAATTGAGACCATTATCCGAACTCCAGGTCCAAAAAAATATTTGAATATTAATTTTTTTTCCTTCATATTAAAATACATTCGTCTATCCAAAGATATTGTCAGCTGTTATGAAAGCCTACATCATCTTTAAATTGAGATTACAAATAGAGTGAACTTCAGCAACAGGTGGAATTAGAATATGGATATAATTACTTAAATTAATACACATCGTTGTATAATTTGCTTGTATTTTTTAAATTAGTTGAATACAAGAATTAATTTAGACACCAAATATCTTTCAAAACTGCTGTTGAACGCCAAAGGTATCTAATGACATTAATTATATCGAAGAGATATGTATTTATTCTTGAAGAATCTTTCAAAGAAGGTGCATCAAGTACAACAAAAATAAAATCTTTCATCCTACTCTTGTAACACTTAAATTTGTACGAAGAATCTCCCTATCTGTAACTGATTTTATTAAATTAGATTAGAAGAATATGCAGCAGTTTGTTTACAACAAAATTCCCAAGTCTGCAGCTAAATTCGTCTTAATTTTATTAACTGAGAAAGCAATGCTGTTCTGCATGCTGAAAATGTCATAATTAGTTCAAATTATTTATTAATTAATATTATGACAATTATTCTGCGACAGAACATCGAAAGAGAAAAATTATCAGTATTCTTAGAGAATAAAGCAATTATAGTAGGTTTTGCAGAGAATAAATTAAAACTGATTAATTGCTCATCAATGTTTACATGATCTGTAATGCTCTTTAATTTCAACTTTATGTATCCCAGGAATGCAATAAGACCTTTATTTGCAAATACTTTAAATTTTTTATTTGATTTCTGATTTGTTTATTTTGAATTTTATTTGGTATCAATTACAAAATTTTACTTATGCTAGGATTGTAACAATTCTCATGTTTTATTAAAGCGTTTTCCAGCAAAAGAAGGATCGTTATAATCCTTCAATAAGAACTATATATAACTCTTTTTTAGTCAAAATTATTTCATTCTTAATCATTGTTTCTTTTATAGCAATTCAAATAAATATAGGGCATTTCATTACTAGCCAATTAATATAGAAGTTGCATTTTCAAATAATGCTGGGTGGTCATAAATTATTGAACCCATTTCAAAAATTTATGAAAAAACTAATAATGCTACAACTGCATTTTTTAAATGTTAGAGCAAGTAAAAAAAGAATTTTTCAGTTAAGTGGCGTACCATTACAGCGTTCTAAATTTGCTACAGCGAGAGATTTCCATTCGCAATGGCTACCGATCAGCAGAAGCCGATGCACGTTTTCTAGTTTCCTCTTTTAGTTTTTCTTAAATATATTTAAAAATGTTCAGTTTTAGAATTACATTTGATTTAACAAATTAAAGAGCGTAACAGTTCCTACAAATAGATGCTTTTATTTTTCTTCTAACTTTAACAGTTTCGCATATAATGGCTCTCAAAAATGGGAGATGCTCAATAATTTACGACCACCTATGCCACCGTAATGGCACGTTACCTGAAAAAAAACTTTTTAAAATGCGCTCTTATTTTTAAAAAACCCGTTAATTGTAATATTAGTTTTTTTACAAATTTTTGAAATGGGTCCAATAATTTATGACCCCCCCCTTTATTTTGTATATTAATATAACACGTTGTGAAATTAACTGGAAAATTACTAAAAAAAAATTCCTGCCTGAAAAACTTATGGTTTAGTGCCCATCTAAGCCTAATACCTCTATTTAGGCAAAAGTCTTATTAATGCAGAAAAACTATCATAATCTAAAATTATGTGAAATTCAAAAAAAAAAAAAAAAACCACATATTATTAGAATTGCGTTTCCTGATATATTTGTTAAATACAAGTGTTACAAAAATTGTCCTGTGAGTGTACATGAATGCAGATTAAGAAGCAGGATAGTAAAAAAATAAATGACTGCTTATTCCACAAGGCTTTCAGCAAAAACACTAACGTAGCTCAGGAAACGAAACTAAACAGCACTTGTATAAATTTACAACAGAAACAACCAATCAATCTCAGACACGGCGCTTTCAATAGCACTCAGATATTATGCAGTTTACCAGCTTGCTTGCTGATCAAAGTCAAACTGACTACTCTTTCTCGGAGATGGTTGATGGGGCGCCCAGTCCGCAGCAGGGGGCTTATCCCCGACCAGGCAGCATGTAGGTATTCTG